>JAQFZF010002037.1:0-12999 GCA_034695365.1 Enchytraeus norvegicus
AGACATCGAGCCCGGGGGTTCGATTCCCCGACACCATCGGCGACGGGTCGATAAGCCGAAAGCCCGGTTCAGCACACCATCTATCATTCTGGTAGCTCTAATTCTCTGCACTTTCTCCCACATGTCAATGTCTTTTTGGTAGTGAGGTCTCCATGCCTGGATACAATATTCCAGATATGGTCTTACCAGTGATTTATATAAATTTACCAAGATATCTTCAGGTCTGCTAGAGATTGTGCGAGATATCATACCCAGAACACAGTTAGCAATAGTAACTGTCTTCACACACTGCTTGGAGACCTTAAGGTCAGCATCAATAATAATTCCCAAATCCCGTTCTGTTTCTAAAACTGCCAGACACTCACACACAGATACCTAGCTCATAACTAGAGTTTTCATTTCTAGCCCCAAAATGAATGACCTAATTACATTTGTCTGAATTAAACATCATCAACCACTCCTCAGACCACTTAAACAGCTCCTTCGAGTCGTTCCTCATGCTCGTCACTTGGTCATCATTTGACACCTTACCAACTAGCTTGGTATTTTAATAGGTCGTGGTCTTTGTACCATAATAGGCCTGACTCATGATGAGCCTATAACAACCATTATCGCTGATATTATTAAAATTTCTTTTTACAGTAGTGCAGCAGTGCAGGATTAGCCTACCTTAAAAGATTAGGCAGCAGTAAATATTTGTCAGTCTTATTCATTATTTAGGCTACGGTCCAAATATGTACGTTGACCAGAGAAATTTGTAAAAAAATAGGCCTAATTCTCCTCAGTTCTCGATTTTAAACTCCTCCATCGACGATCGTGCGCGACGTTTTGAACACACAGTGGTGCAATAAATTAAATATTGAAATAAAATATTGAAATATTGAAATATGAAATAATAATTAGAGTGTCGAACAAAACAAAAATAAAAGCCATTATAGTCTACTTAATTCTTTATCCTACCCGTTCGATGACGAAAAATATTAAATTCATCAAATAGCCTGATAGGCTTATTTTTCTTAAACAGCCATCTGATGCTTCCTGGAACAGAGAATGTTACGTTAGGTTATGTTATGTTTAAGAAGTATAATAATAATAAATTAATTATTTGCTTTTTTCCCTTCAAGCATTACTTAAAGCTTTAGAAACAAATTTTGTTTGTTTCTAAAGCTTTAAAGGGATATAAAGCAAATTCTTTAAAGCTTTAAAGGGATTTGTGAAACTGGTGACTACAAGTTAGAAATAACTTCTTATACCAGTATAATTAAGTTAAATTAAGTTAAGTTAAGTTAATTAAACGGTGTACGGAGCAAAAAGCACTGTCGCATGAGTAAACACCTGACTTTGTGTTGTACTGACTGTCGCGGTCTCTTGTACGTTCAGCTTAATTCCAGGGTGCACTTATGTTCAACATCAATTTCTACTTTACATACTCCCTATGCTTACAAACATATTTTACATATATAACAAAAGTGAAATTTCTTCCAATGTTTGAGTTAAGATTACACTCATTGGCATGTTTCTAAATTAAAATAATTATAACATTCAATCACCTTGCACCTCTATAGATAAGAGGTGCTGTTTGTTTTGTTGATGTGGCAGAATTCAACATGGCGGCCTCTATCTTACCCACACACTATAAACAAAAGAGTTCTGGTGGAGTTTCTCTCTCCCAGTCCGGCACGACCATCACTCGCCGGATCAGAGTCAGGGAAAAGTATTTAGTCATCCTCGTCATCTTCATGTTCTCATTCGTCTGCTTCGGCGCCATATTCTTTCTGCCGGATATGCGGGATCGCGGATTAGGCGACGGATATTTTGGCCAGCACGACGATGCGATTAGGAATTTTTTAATACCGGTAAGACCTCCAAGTGGGGATAGGGTATTAGGGGGAAGTAAAGACGCTTCAGAACATTTAGTTAGTAGTTCACAGAGTAAGCCAGGGGTTGTCAATGAAACGGGACAGGTAGTCAAGGATAGTGTTCCGGTTGTGCCGCCTAAGTCGGGCTTCAAAAATATGTCCGAAGATACTGTACTACAACGTCAGGGAAAAATTAGAGAGGTAAGAAGATATTTTATGTTTTGTGTTAATATTTTATTTGGACAAAACTAACTTTCTTAATTGACAATTAAATTGTTTATTGTTTACCTACCTCTTGACGTTGAGTCATGGTCGACTTATGTCGATGGTGTTGATATATGTAAGCTCGATGTTACAGCCTTCTATCAATGATTCAACACCACTTTTGTGGCAATGCAAATCGGGGGTAGATTGCTGGTACTTTCCTCCGGATCTTGGTGTCCTCCTCAGTGACGCAGGAAGACATATTTCTGGCTTGTTTTGATTAAAGCACCCAAATTTTGTGTAAATGTAGATGGAACTTTATTTTTAAATAACATGGCTTGCAAAGTTTCGACTGTTGTTATAGACAAATGTAGATTCTGTAAATTCATGAGTAAATTGTAAAGAAACATGATTCTATTAATATTTAAGCCATTTCTAAAGGATACATGGGCTCATGTTAAGTGATCTAGCATTGACACTACACTATTGTGTTTGCAAGGTAATCTAGGGCAGTGGTACATTTATAACCTTGACGAGCCGCATAAAATTTGTGAGGTGGTAGCATGCCACATTAAATTTTTTACCATGCATGCAGGGGTGGGCCCAGCTTTTCTTTGGGTAGGTGGGACAAGAGCCTAAAACATGTTGAGGGGACGGTCCATCCTCACGAAATACGATTTTAAAAGTTTTGTAAAATCGTAGCCGACAGATGATACACATATATATATATATATAGCCTTCAGGAGTACTTAGCCTACAAATACTTATTCGGCTAGGTAGGCGAACTGTAAGGATGAATTGGATATTTCAAAGTTAGATGAAAATATCCTTTCATTCAGCATTTCTACTTTTAATGAGGAGTGAAAGATTTGTTTTTCATGCCTACCCTTGGCTGGCTGCGTGCGGCAAGGCTTGACGGTCTGCATGCAGCCTGCATCCATAAGTTGTGCACCCTTAATGTAGGGAATTTGCTACTTATCAAATTCTACAAATTAATTGACAACATGGCCATTTAATTTAAGAATTTGTGCTCAATATACGCACATTGCAAAATGCACGTGGATCAAGAGCATCTCACCCCGATGTGAAGACTACGAGGAACTTCACAGTGACACGAGTAATGGTGACATTGGCAAGAATTTCAAGCGTTTTGTAGACAACAGGCAAGTTCGACGCTTCGGTCAAAGAAGACTAACCTTTTTTGGGGCTGTCCTATATTTTTTTCAAAACATGATGGGACCACTGAAAATGTTAACAAATAGCCTAGTTCGAACAATGTCCACTGCCCATGCTCCGTCACCCCTCCGTGGTATCTAGGTCATATGTCAGGTTGATTAAATCACTAGTCTTATCATATAAATACATGGGAACAGCCACATTTTTCTATTATTTCGACCAAATGCAGTGATTTCGTAAGTTTATATTTAATAACATTTATTGGTACAGGTGTTTTAGCTGTTTCCATATATGACTCCGTGGTTAAAATGTGTGTGAAACTCCTAAAAATAGTTAGTTTTTGATTAAAAAAACTGTATGTTTATCATTGAATAGCTTTGTAACCATCAACCAAGCGTGCATAGCAACGGAACCACGGATCTCCAAGAATTACTTGACTCGACCCAGTATGTTAAGGCGAAATGATCAATATGTTTGAAAGACTATTGTTGTTTAATTCAGTAGCTTAAGTTTGAATTGAAATGTACTTAGACCGGACTGGATATTGCGAAAGATTTCGTTTCGGGCGATACCCTCAATAAGTCGACAAAGAGACAATTGCCTGAAGGTACAAAACACTATACAACTTCGCAAAATTTCGTTAATTAGTCTTCAGCGGACGCGACGGAATCAAGAGAAGAAACGACGTAATAAGAAGACGATGAAGCTTAATCAATTTAATTAAATCAACATTTTTGCATAATATCCTACGTACACTCGAAAATTAACGAAAGCGAAAAGTCGGAACTGGATTTGTTAGACGCCCCGGCGACGTAAACTGGTATAGAATTTCGGAATTACGTCGAATATAATCCCTTCAGAAGCATCACAGACGCCGATAGAGTTTGTCTTTAGCAGAAGTAGTCAGGACTATATGGACTTTGGCCAACACACTGCTGCATATTCGTTTTGCAGATCTCAAGTCGGCGTAAAGCTAACGATGATATACCGTGAATATCTGGAAACGCTGAATAGCTATGGCTAGGATGCTACGTTGTCCTAGCTGATTTCGGCACTCTATGCAGAGATCAAATGCGGATAAATTGATGACGCTAGTGGCGAAGGCTATTATCGGCCTTAAGAACGACATGGATACACTAGAGAGAAAAATCGATCTGCTCAAGCGTATTCATTCAGAGTAGCTTTATCGATATTAAGTATCAATCTAACGATGTCCCCATTCGCATTCGTCAGAAACGTAATAGTTATATCTTCTGTCTGATGTATTAATTATATAGAAATTAGACTAACAGCGGAAAAATTCTTTAAGAACCTGCTAGATTTAAGAGATTCCTCAAATTAGTATAGGAGATATCATCTAAATCATGGCATAAGCGACAAATTGGGTACAAATGTTATTTTTTGACTGAATGCGACAGATAAGGACACCATAGAAATACTAATATATACACTTTTCTACAATAATATGTTACACTCTCATGGCCAAAGGTATATCTCCGGATGTTGATGTGTGTAACACAAAATATGTTTAAAATGAAATTGAAAAATGACGTCATTTGTCTATTTAGGCACTTTATTGTTTTACTCTGTATGAATGTTATTATGTTATTACGTTGTTATCATGACGTCATTTTATTCATATTTTTAAGTTTCACATATCAACATCCGGAGTGTAGTCATGTAGCCATGAGATCACGGATTATTACTATTGCTTGAGCCTTCTAGTGTATATATCAGTACCTCTATGGTATATACTTACATAATCCATCGCGTACTACATTGGCACCTTGAGCAATTTATTATATTTTGGCGTCTTAATCCACGCCCCTTTTAGGTAGTACCGATAACGTACAACTTGCTGTAGCATAAATAATGGTGGAGTGAATGTAATTGATGATTTTTTAACGAGAACAATAATTCTTTTACCTTCACATATAAACAGATTACACAAATACAAAAAAAAAACATTTTTCAATCGTCCATAGCATTGAAAAATAATTCTAAACACTTTTGAGCAGATTTTAAGTGTTTCTAATGATTCGGCCAGGGCTGTATATACAGGGTGCGCCAAAAAGAAGAATCCCCTACGAATGCCTTAAATAATTTCGTCATGTGGGGTCTGTTTGTAATATAATTTCTGGGAAAATCCAGGGACCAATTGAACACGTTCGTACCTAATTTCATTTAAATATTTGGCCCAGAAGCCGAGTAATCAACTTTTCTGCACATCAACACTACTTTTCAGTTTCGATAAGCTGTGTATTATATTCGCATAAGAAAAGCTTTAGTGTCAAAATGTGAAGTACAAAAAAGTGAATATATCGGACCTTTTTTATCGGTCCAAATATTTTAAAATATGTTATAAAATGTGTTAAATTGGACTCTGAATGATCCTAGCAATTTGTATTACAAACAGCAGCCAAATGGCGAAATAATTAACAAAATTTTAAAAAAAATTCTCAAATTCAGGGTTAATGAATGATAAAGTGAACAACTCGGCTGCTAGACCAAAAAATTCAATGAAATTTTGTATGAAGGTGTTAAATTGGACCCTGGATGATCCTATGTATTTTACAAACAGACGATGGCGAAATTATTAACAGAATTCGTAGGGGGTTCTTTTTTGCCACACCCTGTATATATATATATATATATATATATATATACCAATTTCATTGCATTCGTGGATTTAAGGAAAGTTAACTGAGATCAATGCAAATATCGCTAGTTTAAGTTAAAACACAGTTAGTATTGATTTTTCTACTCAATTGGCGTTTACAATCTGTATATCAATGGCCTGTTTACTATATTTTGTTCGTGTTTTGTAAAAGTCTAAATCAATCAATAATATACATGGGAGATATATTTGGTACTCTGACCCAAAACATAATTAAGGCTCACATAGAATGTAGACTGTGTAGAAACACAGTCTACAGCCTCGGTCATCAATTAGCACATCACCTATCAATCCTATAAGTTGATCAAATTTTTTTAAAGTTTCCCTTTACGCTGTTACGCCTACCTTACGCTTGCCTTTACGCCTAGTCTACAATAATTAATCAAGCCTCTATTTAAGGAAAGCAGAGGTTTTTGAGCTAGTTTTCCATTGTTTATCTTGATAATTGCTTTAGTCAGCTTCTACTGCCATTTAAGATCCTAGACCTAATATATACATCATCGATGATTAGAATCAAACACAGTACACTTTTGGACCATGCAGCCACTCATCAGTGGCAACACAGGTTTTTCAAAAAAGCACAGGTTTTTCAAAAAAGCTGTAGGAACCTAGGTCTAAGAATTCAGCGCCTCAGAATTAGTAGGCATGTCGAACAACCTAAACAAACTTCATTATTGACGCGATTTAAATATTGAATTTGATAATGATAAATTAACATGGATGAATATTATTTAGACTAAATATGGGCTTACGTTTATCATAATTATTTACAACAACCTAAGTAGTTTTTACTAACTACTTTTGAGTAGTTAAACTATTCCGGTAGTTAACTACTTTTGAGTAGTAAAAATACTGTCAAACTACTAATTACTCTTGAGTAGTATACTTTTTGCTCTAACTACTTTTGAGTAGTTTAACTACGTAGAACACTAAACTGCTGCCCATCACTGTATTTATATCGCTTCTCCCAGTGCCAGATTAAGGTGGATGCAATTGATGCTGCAGTATCAAGCCCAACTCTTATATAGGCCCAACTGAAAAAGAGACTTTTTATAACTTAGAATTTGTTTACCGTAACTAAGCCCGAACAAGCGAAATTTGGTATATTGTATAGTACTACTGCTGCAGAAGTTTGGGTATTGCCTGGTACGATATCCTTGGCCGTTTCAACAGTGCGAGAATTATCCTTCTCTTGGAGGCTATTGCTCCTACGTTCGGCGTTAACACGGCAACTGGCTTGCTGTTGTCACTGGTAGACATACTTCTGTTTGCATGGGACAGATTTGACGCGTATAAGCAAATGGCGCCCGAGAAGGTTTAACACGGCGAATAACCTGAAAGGCTAATTGCCAACAGCTTGGAGGCGGTGAGAAATCGAATGCCTGGCGAAGGAGCTGTAAACGAAGTAGACCGGAGACAATGAGACCAAAGAAAGCGTTCAAAACTCAAACGCTTCAGATTATCTGGTCATGATCATCAGACTGTTAACGAATTTAAATGGATCTGGTAACGACTTAAGGATTCAAAATGGCTGTTTTAATGGGTAAAAAGTGATGAATTTTAAAATCGAAGGGACGGTGCTCCCCCCCTTGGTCGATGGGGGGCCATGGCCCCTCAGTGGCGTAGCGATGGGGCGAGGGGGCGGCCGCCCGAGGCGTCACTTTCCATAGGGGCGGCATTTTCGAAAAACAGGGAAGGCATCTGTGAATATACAACAATAATCTATTATTAGCGAGCGCAGCGAACTAGAAAAAAGGTCGTTAATTACAAAATGTGAGGAAAGTTAGCAAAACAAAATTCGCCCCTGGCGGCACTTTGCCTTTAGCCCCCTCTGGTTGAGGGGGCCATGCCCCCCCCCCTTCCCCCCTAAGTCCACCTCTACGTGTAAGTGTAATTTTCAAATTAGAAAATACATATAAAAGATAATCGATTTCTGACGTCGGCCGCATTTGAATTGAACAATTTCAGTAGTTCTTCATACAACAGCTTGGTAAACTGTACTCTGTTTTAAAGCAAAAACATGCCAAAGAACTGATAAATATTTTGCAGAAATTTGTTATCTATCTGATTATTGTTCTAAATCCGCTTTATTGTTGTACGGTTGCGATATTTCCTAACATATATAATCTACTTCCAGTTTGTGGGGAACCGCAAATCGGACATACATTCGGACTTCTGCTGCTGCTTCCCCGTGGTCGATTTACGCTATGAATCAAAAATATAAGTGATATCTCTTAAACGCAGGTCAGCATGATATTAATTCTATTTGCAGCCGTAATCTTGGATTTTAGCTTCTTTGACAAATCCCGGGGTCCGATTTCGGCCTACTTTTAGTATGTTTTTCACCAGACCATCTGTATCACAAGACCAGCATAAAACGTTTTCTTGCAATTTATTCGGGTTCTCCACATTTATTTTACATATTGACCGGACTATCAATATTTAAAAAAATTGTAATTTGCATAAGTTTTAAAAAGGTAACTTTCATAAAATAAAATAATAAATTTCATCAATATTTTCAAAAACAGCCATTTTCACTAATATTACAAAAATCGTTATCTAAATACATAGGTTATTTCAGAAATGGTCGGTTTCATCAATATAAAAAAAAGACCATTTTCATAAAGATAAAAAAATCTTTTTCAATTTATCAATTTTTTCACAAATTTTTCATTTCAAAACGTCTAGTTCAATATTTCCTAAAATTTTCATTTAATAATTTAGTATATATTTGCAAAAATAATAACTTTTTTATCATTTAAATTAATAAATTAATATTTAAAACAATAGTCGTTTTCATAAATATTTTCAATAATTGCCATTTTAATAAACATGTAAGAAAAGGTCATTTTCATCAATTAAAAAAGATAAATTTCTAAAATATTTTCAAAAAATGGCCGTTTTCGATAATATTTACAAAGATCGCTATTTTCTTAAATATATTTAAAATATCAAATATGGTCATTAAAATTTGTCATCAGAGAGAGCTTTAATTTTGTCTATTGTCAATTATTGAAGCAGTATCTACAGTGGTAAAACCATTATATTATACAATGCAATAAGGATATTACGCACGGCTGTGACTGATAGTAAGCCGAATGCAATTTTAGGAACGATGGAACACACGGTTACAGTTTTGGTTGCCAGAAGCATGATTCTATAGACCCAGTGCCAAATTGAATAACCTGTCACTCTTCAGAGGCCTATATATTCATCGCCGTTTAGTCACGAACAGAGCTTTCGTCTATTGAATTACGACCATAGACAACTAAATTCAATTGTCAATCTATAATATTTGTTAGTCCACACTGTGTTCTTTGTATAACCGACAACGTTTTTATATTTGTAATTAAACCGTGCATAGTATACAGATCTCTGTATAATTTAGCAGAAATGGAGAACAATCATTTCTAATACATTCAGAAAAATTTCATTCATAAATCTTAACAAACAAAAAGTTATTGAAACAAGAAAGTTAGTGATATTTGACTATGACGGGATAGAAAAATTGTGCAGTTTCATAATTGCATCCAATGTTAAGTAAATCTGTATCATACAATGCTTGCCTAACCTTATCATATTCAAATATCAATAACTATCTTGTTTTTAAATATATCCCAATAAAATTTGGGATAGATTGATTGGTTGTTCAACTAGCTATTTTTACAGGAATCTGTTCATTATATACCATTTACTAAATTGAAACCATATGCGTCAAGTAATTCAATTGTTCTATGACCCCTCTCATGTTCACATGTCAATAACTTTTTTTGTTTGCGAAGATATATGAATGAAATGTTTCAGAATGTATTAAAAATGATAGTACTTTATTTCTGATAAATTGTACTGGAACCGGTGTACTACTTAAGATTTTATTGCAAATATAAAAACGTTATCGGTTATTTTTAAAAACACAGTGTATAATAGCGTGCCGCGCAGTTTCATTACAACTTTGACCATTAAAAACATTAGAACATGTATATTTGGCTGTATTAGTTTGATTACAGTATAGTTCACAATAATTATTGTTTTTGCCCATCAATTATCAGAACTTAATTAAAAATTAATACAGTGTTATCATCCATAATAATGACAGTTAATGACAGTTAATGACAGTTAAGGACAGTTAAGGACACTTTGCTGGTCTTAAAATCTAATTGTACAGCTCTGGTAACGCCGGTTAAAGCTCTGACAATGCACAAGAAAGTCAATGTAATTTTCAATGTCAAAATGGCTCATTTTGAGGCGAGATAAGAAGTTTAGAGAGACAAATTCATATCTATATTTGACGCAATATTGTGGAAATCCGCGAATCCTATCAAGTTCAAAGTGCCCAAAGTAATAAAATGAGCTAGGTCTATTACTATAACAGAATTCATATTGTCTAATCAATAATATTGAGCAACTTCAATGGTCTGTATACTAAGTGGATACTCGTATACTAGTGTATACTGTATACTGTATACAAGTGAGATAAACCAATACGGTTTATCTCACTCAGTTAAAGTCAGCTGCTCTGTTTAATCTTGAAAATAATTTGCAATGATTTAATTATTTCCTATCATTTAGTGTTTCTAATAGATACGAGGGGCTTCCCATTAGTAACGGAACAGTTTTTATAATAAAATGACTGTCAAAAGTAGAGATTATAAAATTTGACGGAACATTCTAGCTAATTTAATTTGTTATCTCTTAATTGCAGCAATACAATAATATTGACATTATCTTAGATAGTGACATCGCTAGACTACCTCTCGAGAGTAGCTATATTTATTTATTAACCTACGTCATGTCATAACAGAGGTCATAACTGGGGGAAGAGGTGGGTTAAAAATCAGTAAAATCAAAATAGAATCAGTAGATAAGAAGACCTGAGTTTCATAAGAAGACCTGAAACGTGCAAAACTGCAATCAAAAATGATCTACCATCCAAAATTATCTACTGAATGTCAGAAATTATAAAGTAAACTGTAAATACTGTAGAAATATTTCGTTAGGTCAAATGGTCAAAATTAGTTGATTAAGGTAAAATATAGTAAAATTTAACTTGAAACCAATTACATGCTTTGTGGACTTTAGTAAAGCCACAAGTAAAGTAAATTACTGGAAATTGTTTAGTAAACTTTTGGATGATAAAATTAACACTAGGTGACCTACAATCTGACACACAATCTGACGGTGGCACAATCTGACGGTGTTTTTTTTGCAAATTTCACACAATTCAACTACCAGAGTACATATTTAACTACATGTACTACATGTACAACTACATGTATGTAGGGTTATGACTTTTAACTTTTTGTCAAATTAATTTCCTGCGCCATTATTTGATGACCTTCTGCTAAAAAATGATTAGGAAGAGATTTTTTCTACTTAATTTCTAGAAAAGGTCACCCACAACAGATAATTTTTAGAATGGTATGAAAGGAATAAAAGCGGTCGTAAGCGGTTCGCCTTATTAGAGATAAATAGTTGGTTTTTATTTGAAAATTGTTGGTAGATATCTGTTCCTGAGAGAATCCATCAAAGGGAGACGAGAACGAGTCTCGCAAATTTAGAAAGAACAAGTTTATGACAAACAAAATTAAGTGTTCCAAATTTATCAGTTCAAGTCGTACAAGCAAAGCTAAATCAAGTGCGTAAGACCTACATTAACTGTGTAAAACGAGGAAAATATGATCCACTGAATGATGCTTTAGACATTACAAAAAAGATGTTGAATGGCTCTGCAGTGAGGACAAAAGGTTGTACCATCTTCAAATAGAAAGCAAGGTACAGGCTGGGTATCCAGGTTGGGATTGTCACTCTGTTAAAAAGACCTATCTTTAAAAGAAAAAAGAACCGTAATATATTGGTTATCAACATATTCTTGACCGAGTTCTTTGCGTAGTAATGGATAAAGAGCTTGGAGGAAACAAAATGACTCCCAATATCGAAAATCCGTTTATGCCGGAACTTGTGAATAACTACGAATAGCTTAGGTTGAATTTCAAGAATGATCAAGAAGTGATTAATTACTGAAGCAGCAGGATGGCGAGATGATATAAAATTTTTATTTCATTTAACTCGAGTATTCCTGGTTTTTTAGAAATCTGGAGTATTTCCTAAAGTCTAATTTTAGAAATAATCTAAATTAAGTAATGCAAGATGGAATTTCCGAGCAATACCCAGATCCATTGGCATTAATTCTTCAACGAGAGAGAAGGGACTCACTACAGGATATTTGTAGATCCATTTCTTACATGTGAGCAGACTATACTGACCAAATGTACAATGCAGATGATTATCAGAAATTATGTAGCAGCTGGCAGATTTACAAGAAAGCAATGAAATTACAAAAAGATTTACAAGAAAGCAGATTTACAAGAAACTCATTGAGAAATTTCTGGATTCATGAGCCATCGAGACTGGAAATTCCAAGAACGATGCAGAAAAAGTGCAGAACGGGTAATAAAGTGTTTTCAGGACCTTTTCGAAGTCAGTAAAAAGAGCCTCCAACTTAGTTTCATTTGTCTGACAACGCTTTGGAACTGGATATCATGCTTTAATTAGACTAAATAGTAAATACTCCGCATCTCTTTTCCATATATTTAATTGCTTATTGTGCTTGTGAAATAGATATTTCAGTTTGATTATTATTATTTTTCAATGTAGACTGTAAAAATTAACTGTTAAATGCTTAAAAGCTACATAAGTAATAATAAGTAATCCAATAAAAGAAATTAGAAAAAAAATAACAATCGTAATTTTTGGTATTCTTCATCCATACGCTTATATGATAAAAATCGAATTTTTGGTTGGTTTGTTGGTGACCTTTTTCAACAAGAAAATTGTATCAATGTCCTTTTCATAAATTTTGAACAAATATTCATCGATTTATGACCCAGGAACAGGGGGTCATCAAAAAGTCATAACCCTAACATTGTACATATACTTGCATTTTGGTATTCCAGACAAGAATGTTTTGTTGGATGGCGCAACTCCGTCTCAACTTGCTTTCACCTGCGGAATGGCACCCGTCAGGGTAGTGTGCTCTCACCTTATTTGTTCTCCAGATATATTCGTGATATGATTAAGTCTGTA
>JAQFZF010002038.1:0-12998 GCA_034695365.1 Enchytraeus norvegicus
CATTTTTCTTTCTGTTTGTGCATTTGCAGGAGCGTTCTGGTGGTTGGATGCTGTCTGTAGTTGTATATGCTGTTTGAGAAGTCCCTGACGTCGCCTTCGGGTGAGGAACCGGACGTTAAATCCTCATTGATTGATTGATTCATTGATATATATTCCCATATTGCATATCCCACTAATAGTAGCGTATTGAATTCTTGATGGGATGTAACAGGTTATCGACTTTGTAAGAGCATAAACTACGGCGTATACCCATTAACTGAATACATAGGTCAAGGATTGCCCGGTGAACTGGTACTTATTGATATGCACTGCATTCCAATGCAGTCCTGGACTCCCCGCGGCCACCGATATTTATAATTACCGATAATTATGATGTTCCTCAATTCCAATTCTGACTTATTTACATCTGCTTATAAATTATATTTCTATTTTTGTAATCAGGTGCAATGTAATATGCCTTCATACAGAGTAAACGAATTCAATAATGCAAAGCGTGCATAAGCATAGATTAATAATATACCTGTCTGTTATACTTTCCTAGATTTCCATTATAACTTGCGGGTCATGCTAGAACGGAACTCTATGTTCCGCTCATATTTAATTAAATTCAGGTTTAATTTAATTTGAAAAACCACCCCGCAATCTTCGCTCATCTGGCACTAAGCTCATTTATATCCTCCAATAATTATTTTACAGTTCCGACACGATAGAATTCTTTGCCACATGATCTTCGATCACGTACATGTAATACAACCGTCCAAGGCAAGCTGAAAACCCATAAATTTTGTTTCTCCTTAGGTCTGTTTAATCACTCTCTTGCCCTCACTAAGAGACTGAATTTTTTCTGATCTCGTTTTCTGTTCGGTCTAAGCATTGGCAGATGTAGTCTGCATGTTTAGACCGAACACTACAATGTAGAACCGCTTGTAGTGGCATAGTCTATTTGAAGCGTCTCTGACATCGCCTTCGGGCGAGGAACCGGACGCTAAATCCTCATTGTATTGTAAAATGGCGAATCCTATTTTCTCAGAAGCAAGTTTCCCATGACATCAGTTATTTTTGAACCACTCTAGTAATTCGTAATCTGGATTTAGAAAACCGTTATAAAGTTTATTTGCTAATATTATTATCAGACGATTATAGACGATATTTAAAGTGCATACTTTACAATTGTTGGAATTCCTAACCGCGGCATTTGTTAATAATAATTGATACGTCATATATGGAATAACATAGAATTATAGGCCTCGTAGCACACATTCTGTTTAGCCAAGTCTTTGCCCAGGTTCTGTAACACAATGCGTGTTTCTGATTTATTAAACTGAACAATTTAGCGTAGTGTTTATTTTAGAGACGCGTTGTTTGACCGTCGGGTTTGACCTGTCGCTGATGACCTGCATATTTCGAATGCGAAGCAGGCGTCAAACTCCGTTAACTTCTAATTAACGTAGCTAGTCCACGTTCCAATCCCAATGTTCGCCCAACACTGATGTAGCCGTTAGGCCGGGCATCGGACGTCAAATTCGGCTGCAGCATTTTCCATTCGCGTAACCACGGCCACCCACCTCCATATCTGTGTGCCTAATAAATGTCTAAATAGTAAATACCATTTTGAGCGAATGTTAGAGCCTCATTAATGAAGAAAATGAAGAACGTAGTTGTACGTTAACCTACATTCCCCTACTTCTACCTTAGCGATCGCAGCATTTCTGAACCTTGCTGAACTAAATCCTGCAGATAACTGGGCTATAGTCTACTCCACACACACTGTTATACTCGCACACACTTTCATCGACTCCGATCAGTCCGTCTGTGCATACTGGTCGCTGCTCGTCTGTTTGTCCGTTTATACTGCTCGCCGTCCGCTCCGTGGTTAGTCAGCATGCGGACTGGAGTACTTTACCATCTGGGGAGGGGGTAATTTAAAAATGTATAACCAATTATTGCATATTTTGTAAGATACTTCTCAGAACAACTGAAAAAGTTGAAGTTGTTTTCATTGTATGTTACCGCATTAAAAGGATGCCATTATAGAGACGGGCCGGATTAGGAACCGAATTGACGGCGGGTATGTTACCAAATACCCAATGTGATATTTAACCAGGACAATACAAAAAGAGGTCAGCGTAAAAATTAATGCTATCTATTATATGAATGGGCAAAAACCCCTATTCTGCACTCCAATTTATCTTGTCAATATATCTGTATCTTTACCCGTCTCCTACTCGGACCGATAATCGTCTATCTTGGCTACGTGCACTCAAGTATCAAAGAGTAGGGACCAATCCCTCACATTCTTCCCCCATCTCGTGCCTGGTACCATCGCACATCCCTATCAAATGATCAGGTTTAAGAATGAAACACCATCAACTCCTCAGGATTCTGAAATCACTGCACGGTATATTCTTCATGAGTGGCTTGAAGTTTGTAGACTCTGTGTCATAACAAGATGATCATCGTCTCTTTTTCTCTAAGCCGTCTACTTAATAGGTTATACTCTCTCACTTCATGTACCATGTCCAATGTCCATTAAGGACGTAGGCGATCATGGTTCTCCAACTTTGTCGATCCTTTATGGTGCGCAGTATGTTTATCACTGTTATATTCTTCATTTCTTCCTAGGGTAACTAAGATTAGGTTATACGCTCGGGTTAAATCCAAAGAACAGAACTATTAAAATAAGTTCTTTTCATACGAATGAGATCCTAGACCCACGTTTCGTTATTATAATAATTTATAACTCTACTGCATTTTTCCGTATCTGCGTAGCCTTTACGAACACGTGCAATTATCGGCGAGCCATTTCTAACGTAACTTTATTGCAGGCTGAAAATTAATAGAAAAATAATCGGCTAGAATTTTTACACCCTTTTAATTAAATGATTATTAAAACTATTATTTCATAATGGCCTACGTCTGAGTTACTTTCAATATCGCAATCAGTAGATTCATGGGCATACAAAAAACCTGGAAAGGTTAGGCTAGCATAAAATCAAGCGAGTATCACCCATAGACGCTGCACAAAGCTGAATGGTATTATTCATTAGTTACAATAATGCATAGTATCATTCAGCTTTGTGTAGCGTCTAAGGGTGATACTCGCTTTTACCATAGCGGTGGAGCTCCAGGCAACATGAAAGACTTTTACATTTATTAACTCTATTAATTATTGACATTGTTTTATAGCATTTTGATTCAGGTATAACAGGATGTAAACATTGTATAGACATACCGTGGGCATTCATATTTCAACCTAAATGACTATCATTGTGCGTTTGTTTTATTTAGTACTTTGACAGCCCGAGTGCACCGCCTGCCCTATATACGTAGTTAGCGGTATATAAATGTGTCTACGAGACTGTCTGGTCGTTGTTTTGCTGTTCTCAATAAACCGAACTATATACTTAGGCCCTACGGCCTGCAGAATAGAGAACAAAAGTCTCGCGTTAAACTGAGTTTAAGGCACAATAATGAAATTGGGGAGATAGTATAAGTTTATATTAATATTAGTGAAAATGCCTTTGATAAGGCTTATTTACCGAACATTTCATATATTTGGATCCCCCCCCCCCCTTCCGATCCCATCAGAATTTATTGTGGTGGGGTGTGGCATTCGGTCACCCTTAAGAGAAATGTAGGGATTTCATCCCCCCCCCCACCCCCACCCTGTCAAAATTTATTTGGGGGGTGGGGGAGAGTGGCCTTCGACCACTCTTCCCTACTTATCCTCCCTTTCCTTTACTTACTTATCCATTGCCTGCTTTCCTACTGCCAACAGTAGAATGGCAGCCCTCAAAGCGAAGCGTTACGTGACGTGCCGTAAGTAGCTAATTAGTACATGCAAGTACTTAATTACTCTTAATAACATACTCGTACTCTTAATAACATTTATTTAAACGGGGCGAATTTGCTTGCAGCATTTGCTTTTGCTAGTCCTGTTTGGGTGGGCAGGCTGGTAGTTCAAGTGTTGTTGGAGACGTCCCTGATGTCGTCGTCAGATGATGAAACGGACATTAAATTCGCATTGATTGATAGATTGATTGAATCCAATCACATTTATGTACCATAATTAATTTTAATTCTCATTATCTAGGAATACTTGAAATTGTTCTTTTTTGTAAACTTTACCTGTCTATTTAACTGCGATCCTTGAGACCAACCATTCCGCCGAGCCTTGTGAAATAATTTCAAAACAACGACCCACTGTGTGTCTGTCTTATATAGAGTGCAGCGGAATTAGGTCATGTGATACCGTGATTTAAACTTCCGGGAGTCAATACTCGATACTAGACTCGGTACTAGTCGGTAGACTTAGAGGTAGCACGGTGGTTTCTGAAGCAAGAGGGCGCAAGTCGTGAGAGTCGCCTAGCTGTAGCCTTCAGCAAGTTTGAACTCTGCATATCCAAGAGTTTACATGTAGCCTTGCGTTTGAGACGACTTAATAATCTAGACGAGTTCGGACACGACTCCCGGCTTTCATGTCATCTGGCGAGACCAGTATATTGCTAAAGGAATAAAAAGCTTCCAGTATGAAAGTACACTGTACAGGTGTACGGTTAAATGTGTACTTTGTACTTGTACATACAACCTTGCACTGTCAGTCTACATTATAGACTTTATAAAGTCCTACATTTATAACAATGTAGGAATCAGGTACTGTTGACAATCAAAGGATGAACCACAACCCCCTTGACCTATGTACATATTTGTCGATGACTAGTATATTGTGCTTTAGTCTAATATGTAAATCTTCCATTTAATGTAGGCCGTTTCCTTAAGTCCCTTCGTTTATTGGCATTTCTTGCTCACTGAATATTATGGACCAGTAATTTACACTTGCCTTCCTTACTAGAACTTGCAAACTAGAACGCTACTAGAGAACTAGTAGCAATATCTAGACAATATTAAATATATTGTACAAACCACTTTGGGGTCTTTGCTGTTCGTTATTTTATGAATTCATTGTCGTTTGGGACTATTCAATAAGCCCACTGCAAACTTAGGCTTTCTACCGCATCCCACCCACCAAGGGCGGTATTCTGCCCCTTCTCGCACCAAAGGGCGACTTCCAGCCTCCCCTCTACGGCGCCAAATTATTAGAATTAAAAAACTTTTGTACAAAAATAATATTCAATTTTTATTCATGTTAACGAAAGCAATCTTTTGGCTAGTCACATGGAAAGTGTCCACTGTCTATTGTTATATTGAGATTCTTAAACGAAAGGACCACTAAAAATAACGCAGATGCTTCAGCAAAGGCATCGGCCGTTGATCGATAATATGCTCAGTAATGAGCGAGTCAGTCGAAACTGATTTCTCTTAATTAGAAATAGATAGATGTATATTTGAAATTACATTGGTGTGATTTTGATGGACTTTTTGTGGAATACTACATTGTATCGGACGTATCGGTATATTATTTCAAACTTAGTTTACATGAAACAGTTCCACGCGACCGTATTGTACTCACAGTCAGTGCTCGAAGCTACTGGGGGTCGCGGAAACTCTGTTTGGGTCCTGGGGGCCGGAGCTAAAAAAGCTGTAATTGAATTTGATGTTGACCATTTTTGGTAGTCTGGAAGTCCCGGCACCCATGATTCCCTCAAATTGAAGCTATTAAAGGGGCCGAGGTTAATATGGGGTGGGGAGATGCCTCCCCCTTCCTTTCGAGCACAACCTACAGTATAATGTAGCGGATCAGTCGGTGCATTAGACACTCGAGTTCGAAATCACGTATAGCCGTAGTAAATTCAAGAGTTTATTGAAATGTACTTGGACTGGTCGGGTGACTTGTAGTGTAAACTTATCGATTACTTGGAGCAGATCATGAGTTCTTGAATTTCAGGTCATGATATCAAAGTTGTGGAGGAGGGGGGGGGGGGCAGGCGCAGAGGGGTACATGCCCCTCAAAAAACTTCTACACAAAATTGTGTCACTTTTAGTCAAAATTAGATATAGAAAACATATTGTCTCCACTATGAAATCAATGTCCCCTTAATTTTAAGATTAGACCATGCTCGGTCACCACAGAAGGCAAATGCTACAGTACCGACAAATGATTACTGTAGGACTTCTAAGTCAGGGATTTAACTTGTTCCACCATGTTGTACTAGAACAAACCGCTTTGTACTTTCAGTAGGTACGCACTAATTATGGTGATTTTGGTTCTGCAGGGTTTCGGTACGTAAACATTATTTGTTTCAAAATGAGGTGGTGCCTCACTCTTTCGATACAGTACTACGAACAATACCGTCCTTTTTGTTACAATACAATACAATATATTACATTGATTACAATGAGGATTTAAGGTCCGATTCTCTACCCCAAGTCAATATCAGGGATGTGTAACATTGTTAAGTATAGTTGTTTGTGGTGTACATCAGATTCCTTGGCATGATATATTCTACTAAACATTAAACATGAGTTTTACGAAGACCCACACCAATGATATAATGACACCCCCCGCCACAATCTCTCTCTTGTGCCAAATGGTTCTGCTCATAGTATAAATTATTTTGAATAAATGTAACTAATTAATACACTATTTATATCCACACATTATTGTTGTTTGTGGTGCACATAATTTTACAACTATTGTCAAAAAACATACATTAGGCCTACAATGCATTGAAAATTTCATCACACGAACCTTTTATAGAAAATAATTTTCATTATTATGCCTAATGCAACATCAGATGCATTGTGAAACAAGCCGGTCGAGTTTTGTGGGCCTAGTAAGTCTACTATTTATTTATTGTACTCAAAGACCCCCAAACATGCAGGCACTTGTAATACATAAATAAGTCTGCAGGAGTTATTATTAGCCCGGTATAACTGTTGAACCCTGTGTGATGTAGCCAGTGGTGTTCCCGCGTCTAATATAGTGATGTCTTTCATCTTCTTTTTTTATTTTTTATTATCTTTTTTTATTTCTATACATGTTAACCGCACGTGCTTACAGGATTTCCTTTCTTAGTTTCTTTTTTGGTATTTGTGTAGTCTGCCATCCCACTGGCTAATCGTACCGTTGCCGTATCTTGGAAGACACTTATAAAACTTTTCACATGTTTATCAAAATGTTAAAAAAGAAGTTTTGCAATTGCTCATAACTTTTACAGAAACAATCAAAGCCAACATTATATGTGACATCTTTGGGAGCACATGCCCCCCGCTGCCTCCCCTTCGCGAGTCACTAAACCCTGTGTGGTGAGCGCAAAGTAATAGTAATTATGTAGCAGGGCAACTCTGAGAGAAAGTGACCTATAAGAGGTCCGTGCCGATTTTGCAATGATTTATCTCAAAATCTATCGATTAACTACGCTGCCAAATGGCAGGTCCAAGGAAGACATCCCTAGTCGCAGTCTTCTAGAAAGCTCATCAATAAGTTTATTACACAAAAAGCCTTGCTGTTACCACATCAACGATTTAGTTTTGAGCTTGGGAAGTTATGGTTGCTGAGCTGTTTTCTCGTTGCTTCCTCAGACTTTCAAAATATAACTGGAATATGTCTAAGACATTTTATTAAGTGGCTAACCCACTCCGATTGCACTCTAGATATCCCTGGTTTCAAGATCTGGCTAGGCCACTCAAACGTTAAATCCGGCTTAAAATCATTACGGTACACTGTGGAGGCGCCACACCAGGTCGCACCAGGGAGCACGACGTGGTAAAAAAGCCTCCGAACTGATGTCAGGCCTGATTATTATTATTAAGCCTATATTGTTATTGCATTTCATTATACCGAAGCATTCGCAGTTCGATAAGTGGATAAATATTATGCTTGTTGATTCAACTTGATTGTGATGTATTTTACAAATTTTATCTTAGATGTATGTTGAAAATGATTTTATCTTTCAATTCCTTGTCAGCAAAATATTTAGCACCAGATTAAAAAGAACTGTTTTTACGACCTGCCTTTAATTTTTATTGACCTGGCAATGACCTGGTTGCTCGGAGCCTCGGACGGCCTGGCGCCGCCACTGACGGTACAATCCTACTACAATGGTAATTCTACCATAATTTAGTTTTCCCATAGGCCTACCTAGACTTTCAAAACCTCCGCCATCTGACGAATTCATTGATTTGAGTAGATTTAGGAGTTAAGCACAGGCGTGCTAGTAGAGTGTTAATATAAAATGTAGTCCTAATTAATGTACTTGATCGCCATAAAAATTAATTAATGTTCAGGTTTTTATTTTAAAAATATGATTATTTGTTACAAGTCACTCAAGTGATCATACTTTTTAATCAAGTAGTAATAATTATAATGAGATTTATTATGAGTCTAATGTCCGTTATAATTATTATTGGTTCGAAGTTACATTGAGTCCCTATACAAACCTTTCTCCCAATAGTAGGCCTATACTCGCGGAAACACATGCTGAATAGAAGCCGAGATACAAGCACGATTTTTATCCGAATATAAAAGGATAAACAAAGTAACAGAAACATTCCATTGCATTCCGGGAACTTTGGCATTTTGGAATTGCATTCCTGGAATTTTTCTGGACCATTGAAACTTTCCATTGCATTCCTGGAAGAAATAAAGCCTGTTCTAAGCCTGCTGCAGAAGTAGGTCTATACCAGCAGAAGAACGAGGGAGTAAATCTGAGTTAGAGACTTCCAATGGTGGAAACAGCATGTAGGTGAGTGGCCTTCTCAGAAGCAGCGAGCCGGTTAGAGTTGGAAGGACAACGGCATTGGGTCAACAAGAAGGTCGATGGGCAGCTAGAACTTTCAAGAGGTAAAAATTGTATTATATCATTTTATCAAATGAATGATAAACGAGATCTTAGATTGAAGGCATTCGAAGATCATCTCTGTCTCTGTCTCTGTCTCTCTCTGTCTCTGTCTCTATTTCTCTCTCAATCTCTCTCTCTCTCTCTCTCTCTCTCTCTCTCTCTCTCTCTCTGACGGGTACTGTCCTACCAAATAACATGTTCAAGGTACATATTATAATTCAGAGTCCGCTATTACACTCAGCAATGACCACCCATCGTCAATCAAGTTGATTCCATCAAAAAGATTCACTTTACCATGCCCACTTAAATGAAGCCGATGGCTGTCGACGATATGGTTTCTGAGATTTTTCCTATAGCCTTCCTCAGTGTCTGCATTAGACGGCTCTTAAGAAACACGTTCAAGTTTTCGGTTGAGCTATTCTCTGGTTTCCCGGACCCAAGCAACACTAGGAGTAGAAAGAGAGAGAGGGAAAGAGAGAGAAAAATATATTTCTAGAGAGAGAGAGTAAGAGAGAGGGAGAGAGTGAGACAGAGACAGAGAGAGAGTGTTATACTCAATTATGGTGCACGTAGGCAATACATTACTATTGTTGAGTTTCAAACCATTGTAGCCTACAAGACTCAACTTTTTGTTGACAGTGTTGACAGTGTGAAGCTACTTTATTGCCAGTTAATATAGCAAGCGATTAGATTGGTGTTTGTATGTAAAGAACTTAAGGCTATGTTATTGTTTGCTCGCATTGTTGCCTTGTTCAGTCACGGATTTCCAATTGTTTGATATCTTATTATTAATATAGAATGCATTGAATAGACTGATCTACTTGCAGTCGTTTTGGCTTAGCATACATGTAACAATTGTAACGTACAGAAGATGAAAATAAAGAAGGTGCTGGTTAATTGACTGAACTTTTAAGCAGCCATTAACAATCTTTTTATTTATCGAAACATACTGTTCGAACAACCAAATGCACTTCTTTTCAAATTCAATTCAAAGTCATTAGTTATTACAATAATAGGCCTACACTTGCAAATTATTTGTTATTTTTTTATTTTTTTATCACATCACAACTGCAACTGACAGATCTAGGCTCTAAATGACATTTAGTACAATATGAGAGGAAATATAAATAACTTACGCCATTAGGCTGTTATTATAATGATTAGAAATAACTACAATTTAAGAACTAACGGAAAACCTAAGCTTAAAGAGATTTATGAATTCTGAAGGCACTAGAGCGTTGCGATCAGAGCAAAAAAGAATTTTAGTGGAAAATAATTTAATAATGATAATTCTTTCTGGTGCTCATAAATTGCTTGTCATTTTACGAATGTTAATACATTTTTCGTGATGCGACAAGGAATACAATATGAGCCTTGATGAGGATTAAATGATCGAATAACTGCTGAACCGAATTTAAAGCTCGTTTCGGCAATCAAAGGCATCATCAGAGACAGGAGAGGTTAGGGTTGGGATTAAGGTTAGGCTTAGCAACATTTGTTCTAACTACACTACTGCTCTATACTATAATCGCAATTCTAAAGCTTAACAAGCCATAAAAAAAATACTCGCCAATTACGCGTAGCGCTTAGAGCTGTGCCAGACAACAAAGGGTACAATGGTGCGATGTTCTCTAAAGTCTGAACCTGACACAACTGTGTCGTGCCTTGCTATCAGCATATGGAACAGATGATCAGTGCACACGTATGCACATATTTAGCTAGTTGCTCATTACGAGAATTGCAATAGTCGTAGAACCCTTCGTAACTGTTAAGATAATATTGGCTTACTATCATTCATCGTTCGTTATAACTGCGATCAGCTACAAGCCTACAATTAATCTCAATAATGCAGTCTTTTCAAACAATAAATAACTAAAGTCAATGACAATGAAAGGGAATTAGCTGAATATCGTTTTCAACTTTAGTGGATACATAATATATCTAAATAATGATACTACCAGATTCATCAAGTTTCGAAAAAGGCGAACTTCTGCACACATTTGCAGGAAATAATCGCAACATTCTTCCTCTAGTCGTACGACTGACGGATTGGTCGGAGGAAACAACCATCCTGAAAAATCATTTCGTTCGTCCAGGATGTGACCTGATCATTCACGGCTGGACCAGGCAGACTAAACTCTTAGCCAAATCCGGAAGTGGACACTACGCGGTGCCTCTGACGTATCGAGGATGGTTTCGCGTGAAGCTGAAGAAGTACAATGGGGTTCGTAAACTGGCAGCCTCCAGGCCCAGATTTAAGTTAAGAGTGGTCGATGCTGGTGACGACAAATATCTCGCGGTAGGAGACGTAGTTCGTCTCACAAATCCAAATAATATCGAGCTGGGGTCTGAAAACTCTCTCTTTTTAGCCTTGAACAGAGATGCAAGAGATGGATACGAGGAAGACAAGATACGTGTATCGACTGGTAGTACTGCGGTGTTTGAAGAAATCATAGAAAAGAAGCTAACAGATTCCGAATGCTTATCGGCCATGGAGCTTGCATCGGTGGTGAAGGTACAAGACGTTGGAGTGGAACTAGTTGAACCGACTGAAGATATTGGTAGCTCGGACACCGATCTACCAAGGGGTAAACCAATCATACTGAGTGATTGTATATTAGAACAAGCTGTATATGTCAGTCTACAGTATCCCGATGCCCCAGCTTTCCACATTCCGCTACGTACACTCATATGCGTCAAGTTACTCAAACAGCTGGACAAGAGTCTCAGTCCACTCGTCAGTAAGCACTGCCCGAAACTGTCCACCCTTGACCGATGCGTGGAAGCTCTGCCCCTGGATGTCTTCAATTCCTTACGTCCGATTGAGAGATGTTTGGAATCACAGGATAGACAGGAGACAGAGTCTTTTAAAGAGGATCAGGACAATGAGGAAGAATGGTTTGTGATACCCCTTGTAGTTAAGTTATTCTCATACCTTTATTTTCCAGCGCGATAGCCCACATGTTTACATGGTTTCGTTTCTTAATTTCTGTGTTATATATTTTGGAGTATGAAATTAAAATTAAATTAATTTAATGATTGTTAATAATATTACAATTAATGCACACAAGTGAAGCAATATGATATGAAAAAGTTGACTTAAAATCAATAAAAAGTTTCTTCATGCAATCATAGAAAGGCAGAGCAATACTTTGCTAAATATACTAAGCTACATTATTTATCCAAAATAACTTAAAACGGAAAAGTGAATGGGCTGCTTTAATCTCCCCGGACATACATGTAGTTATGAATTCTGTCTCATCAAACTGTACTTGCAGTGGCGGATCTAGGAATCTATGAGGGGTGGGGGCCAAATACATGTAATTTTTTCGAGGGGCAGGCTAATCAAGGCTAATCGAGGGCGGAGAGGGGGGGGGGCTAAGGGTCCAAAATAGTTGTTTCATTTGGTCAAATTACAATAATTTCAAAATCGAGGGGGAAGTCGAGGGGCCTGCTCCACGACTTCCCCTAACTACGAATAAATAGTAGTTAGAGCCTATAAATTCTCTAGAGCCATATCAACATTCTTTGGTGTTATAATATACATTTATTTATCACTGCAGAGTAATTTATTATAATCATCCAGCGTCACCCTATAAAGCCTAATTTATTATTATGCCAGACAGATCTAGGCTTCAAACACGACCAAGTAGAAATAGAATTAATCCTCCACTATGATTTACTCCTTCTAAAACATTTCAACACGTTATTGTTGACTTTCAATATGAAGAAATTTATGCATGCCACATGACATATTGTGCTGGTTTTTTAAAGTAGGGGCTTACAGTAACTGAATAAAAGTTTTAGTCTTGCTTATAGGCCTATAAATTAAGTTGAAGATAGACTACTTATTATATTTATTTTTCAACTTGACTGCATAAAATTCCATATTCGTCAAGTTTCTATTACCTACATGTTTTTCTTTTTGGGATATACAAATACAAATACATAAGCCAATTTTTATATAGAAAATGGTCTCGCAAAAGTAGTATTACATTATATGGAATTTCTTATCAGAGATTGAAATCTATAAATATAAAATTTCAGACGACCTGCTATAATCTATAGACTATACTATAGGCTTATACTTTGTGATACATGAGTATAATTTCGTGTCAATTGCGCATTTCTGAAAATATGTTAGTTTTTAGCATCTATGTGCATGCCTACTCTGCGGTATAATTGAATTGATTTCTTTATTTCACGACAAGACAGAATAAGCAGTACATACAGACAGTAAACGTGAAAATGGATGTA
>JAQFZF010002039.1:0-12993 GCA_034695365.1 Enchytraeus norvegicus
GCGAGCCTCGGATTCGAACCCCGCATATACTGATCCCAAGTCGGAAACCTAACCGATGTAGCTACTGGCTCCTGCCAGTAGCTACATCGACAATAGAAAATAATAGAAAAGAGTAAATAATAGAATAGAATAATAGTAGAATTAAATAATACTAGAAAGATAAAAAATAATGATAATTATTATTAGATATAAAAATGACATAGAAGTGAAAATCAATATATTCTAACAATACAGACATGAAAATATTGAATAATGTTATGATAATAAAATATAATAATACAATTAATAACTAATAAGTATACCTAAAGAGCTAAAGCAGACAATACTAAAACACAGACATTGTTTAGTACATGCATAGTCCCAGTGCAAAATTATAATAATAGAGTGAAATAATAAAAAAAGGAATAATAAAAATAAGCAATAGTATAACAACGACATATGCAACAATAAGCACAAAATAACAAGCACATTGATGAGTTAAAGCAAGCTGTTTGAACTACAACATGTTACGAATGTTTACTGCATGCATCTTACCAGCGCGAACTTCTGATAAATGATCTATGGTAACCATATCAATAAGTTTATTGTGTTTACTTGGGTCTATTAGTTTTATTATTTATTATATTAATGTTTTATTATTTTATGTTTTATTATTTTTATGTTTTATTACTTTTATATTTTATAATTATCTCAGTTAAAACACAACAGCCACTGTTACATGTTTCTAAAGTGTGTACAACACGCCCACACCATCTGGACGTATCTGAGCAATTTGTCATTACTCTGAATCTGAATTCAACACGTCGACGATGATGCCTTGGGGTATCCAAACCAAAGCCAAATCGCCCGCATTCAGTTTCTTTAAGTCTTTATTTAATAATTAATATTAAGTTGTTAATAAAAATGATAATAATAATAATAATAAAGGTTTAATGTTCGTTTCCTCATCCAGGGATCCAGGGTCAGGGACGCTAATGAGGCACTATCATTTCATTAGTTTCAACTTCCTTCTTAGTTAGCTTCAAGACGAATCAATCTTAACAATTACAGTTCTAAAATGTCAAATTTGTTACAAAGACTGAAATCATATATAATATTATATATACCACATCAAAGCAGAATCAATTTAACGGAAAAATCATTAAATATATATACGAGTATGATGCATAGCTAGATCTATTAACAATGTAGTTGAATCTTAAGCGAATTTCCACACTACTACATGAATGCTAGTGGTAAAAAAACTATTCTGTTTGTCTGTGAGGTTCCTGGCGCAATCCGTGAATCAGGAAAAATTATCGTATTGCGTGTGTTAGATGCCTTTGCAAAGGGTTCGACTTGTTGGGTTGATCAATGGTGTGCTCATTAATGAGTGATCATGCAAGTATCTATATGAAATTGTGCCTTGGGCCTGCCGTTTGGCAGAGCATTGGATAGATAGATAATGTAAGTGATACCTTCTATCTGACCACGCACTTGAACCTGCAGTCGTCCAGTGAAATTGACCAATTCTTGTCGACCCTATGCACACAATTTTGTTTGTTTCTGTTATCATAATGTGAATATCAATTCAAGGTTATCAATAAATAAATATTTGGATGTAACAAATTGTTCTAAAAACTTTAAATACTTGTATGGCTAAGACGCTCCGAAAAATGATTAACATCACCATTTGATAGAAATGGTGATGTTTCAACAGTATGTCAAAGATATTGCAATTCACTTTTCAGCCCATCGCATTGTGCTTTTTGAGTGATGGCACAACGTTACACCAATCCATCCATTGCCAATCAATCAATCCATCCATTGCCAATCAATCAATCCATCCATCCACTGATATTATATTATATTTATGGTACCATTGTGATACTATTACAGCAGTTTTAGTATCCCGATTGGATAGCGTAGTCGGTAACACGCTTGCTCGATGAGTAGGATGTCAATCGTTCGAGTCCCTGTCGGGTCCGTCTCTGACAGTGTCCTTTGATATGGAAACAGACTTTAAACTTAGCTATACAGCTTTTAGTACTAATAGGAATCATTATTAATGTTTATAGAAATAAGAAGAAAACAAATGACTACTAATATTCATTACGTTCAATTATCTTACATCGTTTAACTTCTGCTGGACTTCTCTATCGATGAATGATTGAAGGCTGGTTAGCTTCACTGTTACATTCTGGACCTACAATATAACAACAATACAATATGGAGTTAGTAAAGAGTTTTACGTCCGTTTTCATATCTGACGACAAAATCAAGGTCCTCTCCAACAGTTCAGTGATGGCACAAGCCATGCTAGCTGGTCCACTCAAACGCAGCTATCTGATAAAACTGGCGTCAAATGCATAAAAACTGTAACATATAAAATTAAAGGTGAATATGAGTATCATGGATAAACATTAAACAATTGAATAATTATAATTATTTATCTATTGTTCATCTATTGTTCATCCATTGTTTCATCATAAAATTCTAATAAACTGACGTGATTGTACTTGATTTCCTCTACGTCCTAATATGAATGATAAATTTAATAAATTGGATTGATTAATGTTACGCTTGATTGATTTATTGATTGAACTCAGCTGATTTGACCCACCTGTGAGAAGTCGACCCCCACATTCAGCCCACTCACGCCCTGTCTGAGCTGTGGACATGCCCCACATTGGCTCCTCGTGGGTATCACGTCCAACAGCTCTCTTTTAGATGCATTCATCGATCTATCTAGAACCTTCTGACCTTCTAGCAGGTCATGGGAGTACATCTGAACCTTCTGCAAGCTAATTCCAATCAGCTGAACCGCTGTGACAATCAATCAATCAAAATCAATCAATCATCCATCAACAAATTACTCATTCCGTCACTCAATCAATCAATAAATTAATCAATAGATCAATAATCAATCAATCAATAAATCAATTGACAAATTAAATACTCAATTGATCAATCAGTCCACCAATCAATCAATCAGTCAACCAATAAATCAACCAACTAATCAATTAACACGCAAATGGATTTACGCCGATTTACTTATCAGAAGATGCCAGTGACAAATTGATATTGATTTGACCAATCCAATCAATTAACAATTTAACAATGTCAATCAATTAACAATTTAACAACGTCAATCAATTAATCAATATATAAAGTTGACAGGGCCAGTTGCTCCTTGGTTAGCGTATCGATCGGATTCCATCTACATGCAAGGCTTGAATTTTATGGTTCACAAAAAAATTTCATGGAATTAAACCATTTCCACAAAATTAGTAGAACCTAATGTTCTGACCGATATCTCTTTCTATTTTAGTATTGCTTAGAATTCTAGATTCTAGAGTAGCCGTTAACCTTATGTCACACTAACATAATATCTCATGATTTATGGTCAATATATTACATTACAATTCCTTAACTAGTAGGTATTGTGCATAGCGTTATAAATACACATATGGAATGATTGATTGACTACAATACAAAATGCATGACATGAATGATATTGTATTTTCTCATGACAAAAACCTTTCTCAAACTCGCGGCTCACTTTGCCGGTATAAACATGGGCCAATATTGTTTCGCTTCCTTTGAAGATATCAATCTAAAGTTGTGAAAGGATCGATACAACTATCTCAAGAAGCAGCTCACTCTTATGTACAGTACAATACATATATGTTATATTGTATTATGAATGTAGATGAAAGCACGAAATTTGTGAAACAATATTTTCAGTTAAATATAATTACTATAACAGATATGTTATAGGGGCCTAATATATAAGACTGGTTTAAAAATCTTGAAACATCAGATTGGTATAAAGTTTGTTTCATCATCTGACGACGGCATGGCATCAACGACGTTTGAAACAGCACAAGCTATACTAGCTGGTCCACTAAGAACGCAGTTAGCAAATCACAAGTGCTGAAAGAAAAAAGGGTCAGGGGATTGGACGTAAAGACATAAAAGACGTAAATTTGAGGTTAATGATTTGACTGTAAGCAAATAATTGTGCATATAAATTATAAAAAATAAAAACAATATAACAGAAATTAATTCCTGTGAAGCTGGCTTCTTCCATCAAATGATACGTTCGACATCGAACTCAATGAAACCAATGCCTATCTGATAGTAACGAAATGATTAGAATAGAATGTGTGCCTCAGAATCAAACGATGAACACTACCTACTATTGATTTCCAGGACAGTCAAAATGAATAATCCCAGATTATCCGAAAGATTAATCACCTATCTGTTGCATGGTGAGACAACTACGGCAAGGGTTTGACAAATCAGACGTGTTTAAGAAAAACGTATCGTCATCTAGCGAATATGTACAATTGTCATGTTTAAGACAAAAGTAAAGAAAAGCAGACTTACTATCAGCGAGCAGGGTTGTTTTATCCATAATGTTGTGCACGTTCGTTATGCTAGACAGTCGATCCATCGACCTGTTAGGAAAGGCTAACATACGTAACAAATATAAATAAGAATTGGCATAGTTATAACCTATTTAATAAATTGATGAATAAGATAGTCTATCAAAACCTTTCATAGTGCAATGTGTACTTTAATGTAACCGACAATGGTGACGTCGTCCAGCCAATAACGGCTTTCTTAGCGTCATGCAGCATGCACTTTATAAACAGAGGCTTGTTGCTGGGTTGCTTGGGTTCAGTAGTCTGAGGCTACACAGGCCTACCTGCGAGTTTTGCAGGACGTTATTACTAGTAAGTAGCCATACTAGTCATCTATACTTAACAGTCAGCCAAATTACATTCTTGTTAAAAAATTACACCCTGCGAAAGGCATATATCTGAGAGAATAAAAATATGTATAATTTAATGTTCCTAACATTAGGCCATTGTAGATAAATAATACTCACTATCAAGGTCTATATTGATGAGCCTGATCTCTTCGTATATTGATCCAATTACGCTCGAGTTCAGCTCCTACAAACAGTACATTGAGTTTAGTAAAGATTATAAAGTGGGAATTTTGACTCCAGTTCTGTAGATAGAGCACTATAGCCTACATAGTACATAAAGATGTGTTATTATAACATAATTGGATATGAATTTATAATTAAAAAGCATCATATATATAAGATGCAATGCATCTCAAGGAAAGCAAAAAAAGAAAATAGTTCTGAACAAAATTAATGAAGAGGAGCAAAAGTCTCTAAAGATGCGTGAAAGGGAAGCTCATCCAGCCGAGCCTTGATTACAATTTGTATCACATTTAACCTGCACTCCAAACAGCAGCAGACTTTCACCCATTGTTAAGAGGAACTTGGTGTCTTTGCCATTGAGAGTGCACTAAAGCAGCAAGAGCAAATCTATTAATTTTTGTAAAATAATTTTTAGCAATGAAAGAGACGTCTCATCAATGGATTGTTTTCAACATTTATAGTTGTATGACAAATTCATGGTTCATGAAAATTAATTGTTGTCCTGCACTGATTAATTTATAAATAATTGACTGATTACAGTTCCACTGGTTGATTAATTTAGAATAGATTGATTGATTGATTGATTGGTTGAATGATTGATTGGTCGGTTGATTGGTTATCGATTGACTGTACCTGACTGGTAGAAGCCTGATATAACTGATTGATTGGAACTTGGTTGACTGATGATCGATTACCTGACTGGTAATAGCCTAATTAATATGATTTATTGATTGATGGATTACCAGACTGGTAATAGCCTAATATGATTTATTGATATATGGATTACCTGACTGGTAGAAGCCTAATATGATTGATTGATTGATGGATTACCTGACTGGTAATAGCCTAATATGATTTATTGATTGATGGATTACCTGACTGGTAGAAGCCTAATATGATTGATTGGTTGGTTTGTTGATCGATTGATTACCCCAGTTGAAGAAGCCTGGTATGTTTGATTGATTGATTGATTGACCGATTTATTGCTAGATCGATCACCTGACTGGTAGAAGCCTGATATGATTGAAGATTTCTGAGATTGTTTACAACTGTGTCCAATAAGCTCACGTCTGCAGGATCACGTGACACTGAGGCCCCACCCTTATCATCTTTAGAAGTCTGCTGGTGAATCAGTTCATTGGTGACAAACGCACAAACCAATCCAGCTCTGTAACATATACACAAACAGCAAAGGATTTAAATTTTTTAAAGTCTAAATTAAAGTCAGTTTCGCGAGCGGAAGGCTACATCACTGACGGGTGAGCCCTGAGAGTCTGGAAAAGCTTCGTAAAAGCTTCCGTATATGAGGTCTAAACTATTAAAGCCAATAAGCTAGGTCAGGATATTAAATATTCATCATTTTTGTCCAATACGTTCACGACGATGTGACTACTTTAAGGTTTATTCTTTATTCATTTCAACAGACAATGAAATTAACAAAATATAGCAGACCAACATAAGAATAATGGCATCACTAACATAGAGTTTTAAAAACTCTGTATGGTTACACCAAATGATCAAATCACACCAAATAAAATAAATTAAATTAAATTAGGTAAATTACACCAAATCTACCAGTCAGCTTAATCGAAATTAAACAAAAAGGGAAAGACTTTAATGCAACCTGTAGTGACGTAACATATTACAAAATACGTATGGTCCTCAAAATAATGCATTGCATTTATTTTTAAATCATTTAAACATAATCATATCCATTGAAATTAAATTTATTAATAACATTTCGTTTAGATTTAATATTTAGATCTCGCGAATTAGAGAAAATAAGCTCACTCGGTAGTCCAAATACTTTGGACCTCTAATTTTAAAACATTTTATTCACTACGAATCTACTATAGAAAGCTGCAAGCTACTTTAAATTTGATTAACTTTGATAGATTGCTTACAAATTTATCACAATTATAGGTCTACTGTTGCGATGGACTGGATTGAGAATCGAACCAGCACTTCGTGCTCCCTTAACAGGCAGGCATGCTATCTATCACGCTATTCAACCAGACCAACTAAACCACCGAGACATATATCATTGATTTATGTCAGACACTTACAGTAGTGAAAGGCGAATATATCAAATAATTATAAATAAAACTCAAGTCGTCTTATATACTAGTCTCATCGACTAAATTCTCACGATCTAATATTATCTGACTGCTTTCTGAAGGCTTATATGTATATTTACATAAGCATAAAAGGCTCTATCATCGGTTGCTCTGCTCAAATGTATCATCAGAATCAGAATTAGCAAGCATATGACAAAGCAAATTTCATTCATCTCAGAAATGGAAAGTTACATGAATACAAACTTTAGATATAACAATAGAGGTAGAATGGTAGATATGATCATTGATCAGAGTTCTGGTTAAAGTAATCCGGAGTGATTAGATTCTAATCCTATAATCCCTACAGTAATCCTAAATTAGTACATTGTGAGTACATAGCCCTGACATCACCTTCGGGTGAGGAACCGGACGTTGAATCCTCACTGTATTGTATAGTAGCGCTGTAATCCGGTGATTACAGTGAAGCGCTGCAGTCCAGTGATTATAGTAGGCGAAAGAGTCAGTCCACAAATAAAAACTCCATCCTGGCATCCTGAGCAAGGGTGCGCACTGGTGCCTGGTAGGTTAGTGGCGTATCTGTGCATGCTGCATTTAGTGCGCTCAGTACGGCAAAGCTACGATTAACCAGTACGACGACAGACTACAAAAATACAAAATAACAGAACAAAGGATGGAAAGTCAGTAAACATGTGCGTATTTCATGTGTGAAAATAAAGGAATAATAAAAAGTAAATAATAATAAATCAAATAAAAGTAAAGTTATGTGCGATTTTTATTTACAGCTCGGCGAGCAGCTGTATGATGCGAAACCAACGCTAAATTTACATTCAGTCTCGTAATCATTAGTCTCTTCTATACTCAATATCAAGGAAATTATTTGGCAAAGTCAGAGTAGAAGGCTAATACAGAGTATTGTGTTCTGAATTTTTCTGTATACTAATATGCGCAACAATGCCAATGCTGACAGCTGTAAATCTGCCAGAAAAATAATCATAAACGGTTATCCTATATAGTAATTCCCTTAAGCCGTTACGCATTACGCGTAACAAATGAAGCAATGATACAGTACAATGATTGAGACTACAATGCTCGGGTTGGTTGTCTATTGTCTTCGTCATATGACAGTATCTGTGTGTGAGTCATAGTAATTATGTGCTTCGATCAAAGTCTGGCCTGTAGGTCTGCTGTAGCAGAGCGAAGGAATATGGGGAGAAGTAGAGCAGAGCGGAGGCCCTGTTGAATGGTGGTTGGCGCAGGGGGGGGGTGGTATTTTTTTCTTGGGGGGCTCCCCAAAAAATGAATTGTGAAATGTGATTTATAAAGCCTTTTATCAGAGGCCTCTTCACTAGTAAATAATATTATGTAACAGCTGAAATATGATCTGGCTGCTGATAACACCATTGTTTAGATAAGAAAAGTCCATGTTAAACTAAGTTTTCAATTTAAATCAAAGAGATAGGAGATTTGATAGAATTCGATATAAAATTGAATTTTTTTATATAAATTCATAAAATGCTGTTGTTGTTGCCCACCCGAGGATCAGCCGTGCTCCTCTACCCCCTCTATCTTCATCCTTGGGAGCGCTCCTCCAGGGCTCGCCGCCTGGTATCCAGCGGATCTGCCGCCTCGCAGGGATTGTTCCAGAAGTTTATTGGAGTAAGTGCTGTCTGTATTTGTATGCATTGAAAGAGTTGTATTGTCATGTGTTTCGTTAAAGCAAAGGGGGCAGAGTGGTAATGGGTGTTCAGAAGGGTTAATTTTGAGTAAGTAGGATAAAAGGAAGGGTGACTTGTTAGTTCTCAATAGTGATAGAGAGCGTCTATGATATCTGGTTAGTGTTTCTTCTGAGTGGTGGATTTCTGGAGCTTGCATTTCCAATATTTTGTTTTCTGGTATTGTGTATTTGTGATAGGTCACTGCAAGACTATGGTTTACTTTAATATTTTGATTGATTGATAGATACGGTTTTGATTGATAGGGTCATTAAGGTTGTTTGATTTTTATGGATTGATGATATTTTTATTTGAGACAAATAGGCTTTCTTTCATATTTCTTGCTGGTTTTGGCTGGTCCATCAGTTTATTCAAAGGGGTGTTTGTTTATTTAAAGCTTATTTCAAGGGTGTTTATTTAAAGGGTGGAGGAGGCTGCCTTCTGTGTTAAGTTTGAAGTATGTAGTTTACAGTGTTTCCAGAGTAAGTATACTCCACATCCTTAATGGTCAAGTGTCCTACCAACTAGTCTAACAAACCGAATTTGAAACTGACATAATCAAATAATCACTTAAATCATTAATAACGTTTAAGAAAGATAATTTGCAATCGTTCTTCCAGAACTTCATCAAATTCTCAATATACAGTCACCTAAGTGACTGTCATCCGATAGAAATTACATCGATATCTTTTCGATATCATTTGGTTGGTAACTCCAAAATTCATTTTTCTCTCGGTAATATTCCATCACTCCTTCATCTGACGTTTCATTCCTCATAATGCTAAATGAAACTGTGAAATTATATGAGATATTGCGATAGAAAAGGAGAAAATGATCGATCACCGACAACTAATCAGATCAATTCTGTCATCAAAACCAAATTAATTGACAATATCAGATCATCTCACATGTTCCGAAGCAAAAATTGAAACCTTGAATACACATACTTTCAATAAAGAAATTAGAAACACGTCAGTATTTCCGTAGCTACGTCGGTTAGGTTTCCGACTTGGGATCAGTATGTGCGGGCTCAAATCCGAGGCTCGCCCGTCACTGATATCTCTGTCAAGACATGAAACTTACGTTAACTTCGGCTTTAGCTTTAGCCTTTTCATTTAAAAATAGACCATATTCTTTTTATCATCATGTGCGTCCACATAGTATAATGTGGACACACCAAATTATTTATTAGTTTATTAGTTAAGTACTTTGCATTCTACCTGTTATTATGAACGTTTCGCAGTATAATAATAAATTATTATTAATAGGATTAATGCCAATAATATTAATAATTGGATTAACTACATGTAGAAACTAATTGAACAAAACACACCAAATTATCCAGACTTGTTATATCACTGCAGTACAACAGTATTTTCAGTAGGCCTACTTGTATTTATGTTAACAAATCTCAATTTGTTAGAATATCATAAAACGCAATTCGTCAGTCAAATAAATTAGATTAAAGAAGAATCCTTGAAACATCACGTGATTTTACTAAAAGACATGTTCTATTCATCCTCAAGGCTAGGCCCACGAATCGTTTTACGAGATTTTCTAGTAAATTTAACGTCAATTTTGTAGAAAATGTCGACCCCAGTATAAATATACATGGTTTCAAGAGGCCTGGAATTTCGGGCAATTGTTGCAACCCCTATCAAAATGAAGCAGGTCGATAACTTAGTCGACATTGCTTTCCTATAATAACGTCTGAGCAAGTAATTTTCTTTGCAAATTGGTGAAGATTGAATGAAATTTTCTGCGATCCGACTCACAATTACTGATTGAGGTAAATTTTAGGCGAAATTTCCAACTTAGTGAATAGATTTTAGAGAAGAAGTTTCAATGTAAAATAAGCGATGGCCGACTTTAGGGTCCGTTTTGACAGGATGACTCTGGATGCGAGATAACGTAATCAATTAATCAATCAATTAATCAATCAATCAGTGAGGATTTAACGTCCGGTTTCTCACACGAAGGCTTTGGCAGGACATCAGGCGACGTTAAAAATGTCGCCGACGTCCTGACATCGCATAAATATCGCAATATACGTAGACATCGTAAATACATAAACATCGCAAATGCATAAACTCCTTCGTCCTGACATCGCCTCACGATGCTCACGTCCTAACATCGACTGACGTACTGACATCGGAATATTCATCGGAATATTCATCGGAATATTCATTGCAATATTTAAAATATTCATTGCGATTCAGTTTGAATAAGCTGAGTTGCAAGTCAACCTAATCAGAGAAAACCTTTTCACACGAGTCATTGCAACGTTTCAAAATGCAATCATTTTCAAACTATTTCTGGAGTATAAATCGTAAACGTTTAAACTAAACTGTAACTATTAGTATGTCTAGACAATTTGCTATTCACATCTGCACGAAGATATGATAGCCTATCTGACGAAGTGCTTAGTAGAGATAAAGATTTCGTAGAGCAAGGGGTCGGCCTGCAGGATAATAAGAGCACAGTTGCAGGCGTACATCGTATACTTTTGGTAGGCCCAAGGTACGTTGTGTAGACCTAATATACTTTGGGTAGGCCTTGTAGGCCTACATGATATATATTTCTCAGCTATGGTTCTTTAGACGTAGTAAAAATATAAGTTTGAGGTCAGATTTGATCAGATTCACGAGGCAATTAAGTTGTTTTGGGGATTCAGAATTTTATGCTGTGAATTTTATGCTGTTCATAATTTTATGCTGTTCAATATGGATCTATAGGTATATATCATAAGTTAAGTAAATAGGAGTGTCTTTGAATCTACTCAAATAATCTTGCAGTGACGCCGGATCTTGAAATCACACTGATATAGAAATGAGACCGTGAAACTAAAACCAATAGGTCTGAAACTACGAGAGTCTCGTTTATAGGTCTTATGGACAACTTTCACCTATACAATACAATACAATATAGGTTTACCGTCCGTTTCATCAACTAACGACCCTATCAGGGACGTCTCCAACAGCACAAGCAATACTAAATTGTTCACTCAAACGCAATTAGCAAGTTACAAGTGCTCAAAGAGAACAGGAGTCAATACTGGTCAAACACGGTACAAATCCATTTATCTATAAAACCGAAGTTCATTTATCCATAAAACCGAGCTATAAGCCTACCGTAAAATAAATCGATGACGGGAAAACCCGGAAAAGAACATGGACCTATAAGATATCAGCTAATTGATTGAATCATTTCTCTGTGACTACAACAACTCGCCTATCAGCTGTTATCAGGAAAATTATTCTAAATGTGGTCCAGTTGATTGATTTCATTCTCTGCAGTAGTTGTTCTCTGCTAAATCAGCTCATAAAATCCTTTATATTACAATTTATAAACTTGTAATTATAATTATAATTATTGTTTATTTTACTATTTCCAGCGAATGAATGTAAGCCTACCTGTTTTATACTCACATTTGAATTTTTTCAAGTACCGGTAAGCCATTATGTTTTGTCTCCTAAGAAAATAAACAAATTTGTTGACTGGTCTTACTCTTTTTATTATTATTTAAAGGTAGAGCTTCGCGTTGAATAATATTGTTGAATTCATTTTGAATCATATTTTAAAATAAAATAACGTTTTAACGTCCGGCTCATCGTCTGACGACGATGTTAGAGGCCTCTCAGACAGCATAGGTCACACAAGCTAGTCCATCCAAACGCAGTCAGGAGAACGCAATATAGTATGTAATGATACAAGAAAATATAAGAAATACATTACAGAATAATGGTCATTTGTTTGACAATTACACAATGGTCAAACAAATTACATGTCAATTTACCTGTAAGAATTACGAATAAACAACAACAAGGACAATGAAGACTTAAATAAATTAAAGTATCTCTATGTAAGTAGAAAGGTAATGAATTACATGTCCATTTATCTAAAAAAATTATTAAATAAATTAAAGTTTCTAAGTAGGAAAGTAATCAGTCTTGGGTTTTTCCACAGAATGTCTAGGCTGGCGGTCGATTGTGCTTCAATCTAAAATTAATAATATATATAATAAACTCATAAATAATTCCCCGACTTCATTGTTACGAACTAAACAATCTGCACTAATTATATAAAAAATCTAAAAATATATTATATATTCTTATGTTTAATATTATATATAAAACCTAAAAATAACCTTGCAGTGCCAAGTGCAGTATTAAAAAGGAATGTAAATTTTAGCTATTGTAAAGTTAAATCTTATTTAGAAATAACATTTATATGGATAATTAAAAATAGAAATAACACTACG
>JAQFZF010002040.1:0-12992 GCA_034695365.1 Enchytraeus norvegicus
TTTTTCCCAGGGAGATCGATCTCCCAACCCCCCATTGGTAGACGCCACTGTCTTTGCGCCGGACACGGCTCAAGCCAAATATTTTTAAACGACAGAGAATGGCTGAATGAATTAGGCCTAAGGGGTATAAGCTAAGGGAAAGGCTCTGTTGAGGGGAGTAATACAGGGAAAAAATATATAAATATAAATATATAAACAATAACAAATATATAGAGTCTTCTGCCAGAGTAATAAAGATTGCCACAGGAAAAGAAAGATTGTCAGAGGAAATGATGGAAGGAAAGATTGTCAGAGGAAATGATGGAAGGAAAGATTGCCAGAGGAATACAAAGAAGAGGAATGTTGGATTAATAATAGTTAGGCCTAATAAAATATAGCCTACTTAAATAAGTTTTAAAATAAAGCTTCTATTTAAATGCACTAAAAATGTAAAAACAATCTTTTTGACAGCCCAAGGTACTGTATTCCAAAAAGTCTCCGTATAACAAAAAAAAAGCGTGGGGGAATGGATATAAAAAAAGTTCATTTTCGTCTCGGTCGATTAGCTTTTAGGCTAATGCCCCTCGCTTCAATTTTTTTGTTATACGGGGAGGAATGCTGTACCTTCGGCTGTCAAAGAGATTACTTTAAACTTTTTAGTGCATTTAAATAAAAGCTTTATTTAAAAACTTGTTTTTAGCATATTTTATTTTAAACTTTTTAGTATTCGAGAATTTTAATGTTAATTGAATACCTAATATTGTCTATTAAAATTGTCGATGCGAGAGTAAAATCTCGGACGTACAACGGGCTAACGAAGCCCGTTTGTGTTACAGTGTGTCACCATGTGCGTGTATATTTGCATGCGTATGCTTATAGCAGTATCGTAGGAATTTAAAAGGAAATTATGATTATTTGTACGTCTAAGTATGTGTGCCACCAGTAGCGTCGCTACCATTGGGGCACTGGGGCACGTGCCCCCTCAACTGTTTGATAATTTTTTTACATGTTAATTCGTATTTTGAAATACTGGTAAGATCATGAAAATCAGAGGTGCATCAAAATAATTTTGAGTGGGGGCCAGAATTTGTATTGAAGAATCAAACATTTTTTCTCTGCTCCGCTCGCAATAATTACGCTCTTTATTAACAACACTGCGCGCAGAGCGGAAGCCATTTTTGGGGGGCTCGCTTCAGTTTTGTACTTTTTGCACACTTCGAGACAGCGCGCGTGTACAATTTTTGTCATGCCCCCCCCCCCCCCAACCTAAATCCTGACGACGCAGTGCACTGTGTGCCACGATGTTTTATACACGACGACAGTGCCAGGCTACTAGCCTATATTTTTTTAGATCGTTACGCTCCGAGATTACGTGCACACGTAGGCTGTAGGCTGCTAGATCTTTGATTCTATTCAAGGTGTTTAAAAAAACACGTCATTGTCTCTGAATGAGTTAAATGACAAAGGTACGATTAATCATGGAGTGGTATAAAATAATAAAAACACAAAACAGTAACTGAGAAAGGAAACTTGGTTGTACGGATGTCATGTGTGAAAATATACGGATATCAAAAAGGTCGGATCACTTCCAACCAAAGGCATTATCAGCGACGGATTGGCCCTGGTGTGAGACTAATCATAATTATGTAGACGGTATAAAATTGGTCGAAATCTGATAAGTATAAAGCCTCCATGAAACAGGATTCATATAGTCAATCAAGCAATCAAATCAATCAATCAAATGTAATTATATTATTCACAGGCTAAACAAATAAATATTATATTTCTATTAATTGACCGATCATAGAGGCCTACAATACCCATATAGTGTGGTGCCTTAGGGCGACAAAACTGGCACTAAATGTTACTCGAATCGATATAGTAGCACCAGTTAAAGCTCAAAATACAGCAAGAACATTCAGACCAAGTCAACATGGGTATAGGCACGGACTCTAAAACAAGCATACACAAACTCTAACATTGAAAGGCTGCATATTTACATAAGCTTAATACTGCGCAGTCTCAATACAGAACTCTCTATAGAAGTGAGTCAAACCAATGGTCAATACAAGTACATGGGAGTCATAGAGAGAACTGGAACAATGAACTGACACGTCACTGAGAACTCGCTCGATAGTCTGTGAGTCAATGACCTGAGTCAGTCGCCAATCTCATAGAGTTGCAGCCTTTAGCAAGCCGCTTTGTTACTCAATTTGTACAACACCAGTCTTGTTGACATTTTTACAGGTGTTACATTCACTCACACATTATTTGTATCCAAAAGTATACCAGTAGAGCTTTAGGAGTGCACAATGCACATAAGAATTATATGGTCAACCAAAAACCGATGGCAGTGGCGTAGCCTGGCTATAATCACCAGTGGCGTCATTTGGGCACCAGGGCACGTGCCCCACTTCAGATATTTTAAACTTTTTTGGTACTCAAAATGGGAACTGAGATTGACGCTATTGACCACCAGGAATTTTTGAACACGTAACTACATGCATATGGCATATTATGTATATCCCGGTTGGATGGTCAAGTCGGTAACGAGCTTGTTCGATAAGCAGTAGGTCACGGGTTCGATTCCCAGCCGAGTCCGATTCTGACAGTATTCTCATATATGGAAACAGACGTTAAACTTAGTGTAGATGTTTCCGCGACTGTTATAACTACAGTATGCTAATCATTTAATCGTATTATTGATAACAAAGTTATCAATAGATCAGTATGATCTATTAATAATCAGTATGATCCATGCAGTATGATCCATGCAGTATAATCCATGCAGTATGATCCATGCCCCCCCCCCTCACCACAAATTTTGAGATAATTCGTCTAATTTAGACAATGTATAATACACGGCAATAATGTACAATTTAGAAAGTGTCTACGAAAAAATAGAAAAAAGAAAGGAAAAGTATAAAACTGAATAAACGAATATTTAATCTATTGGCTTACCGAAAGGTGCAACTCAAAAAAATTTATAGTTAAATAACATAAAATTTAATTGCAACAATTTATGACCAATAAGCTAACGGCAGCTGTTTGAGACACACCTTTTAATGGATAGAATAGAACGAATCTTTGTTATTAATTTGAAGGGCTGCGTTCCATGCATGCGCGGATTTGGGCGGGGGGGGGGATCGGACCCTCATGATTTGAAAATTATTACAAATTTTACCCATTAATATAGGCCTGCCAATTTTGGATTCTTGATATCGCCCTATCGATTTAACCTGCCTCCTTGAAACATAGCTAGCGCATGTTAAATAATCTTGCCCCCCCCCCCTTTCCCTCAAAATTACTAGATTCGCTGCTGGTTGCACGCACAGTAGGCCTACAAACCGTATTTTGCAACAATTCTACATGATACATCATCGCTCGGAAGCGTTTTATTTACAACGGAATCTCAGTTCCATATAAGGCGCGTTTAAAAACTTGCTTATGCCGCCATGATAGTTTTGTATTAACAATTTCCCCATTCATGGGAATGGTCTTATTATATGCCTTGCATTGAAGTGTTTCTGAGCGTAGGTTGTAGGTTGCGCTATACTATAGCATACACTTCTAATCTGCACTTGTTTCGACAAACGAAGTTTCTTCACAAAAATGTTAAACAGGCGTGAGCTGCTCAGCCTAATTATACTAACACAATAATTCTGTCAACTTACCAATAAGGCTAACTTACATAAAGCTCATTCAGGCGCGGACGTAGTGGGGGCTTGGGGCTCCTCTACCTGAAGTGTGGGTGTGGAGGGGGAGGGGCATGGCCCCTCTTGATTTTAAAATTATTGCAATTTGACCCATTTCAATATCATTTTTTGACATTGTTCAATACATTGTTTTGACATCCCTATACTTGATAAACCAAGAATTAACCTGGCTCCCACGATAGAAAATGTAGGCCCTAAGTTAAAAAATTGTCCTCTTTTAAAATTCCTTGACTGACCCGCCATTGAGTCAATTTAGAGATCGGTAAAAAATAGTAAAGCTGACATTGTGATTTTTGGGATTAGAAGGTTAAAGTAATGCGCCATATTCGTTACCGAATGTATAGGCGCGGAGCTAATCCCGATCCTGAGCGATTGCAGCACACAGGTGATGAAGTCATTAACCTGACAGTGAGGTTGCCAGCCCCACTCTATACGATCTAATTTACCATTTGGTAATCAGATCATATTACGCCAGACCTGTGGTAAAATAAGCGTATACCTAATGAAGAATCTGAACTTGAGCAGAAAGTATTAAATTATTAAATTAGTCGATGGGTCAATATATTTAAAGACTCGTTTATTAAAATGCCATTCAATTGCTTATACATCATTAAATCTTTCTATAAGATATCAAACAAACACTTTACAACAATGTGATAAAATGTTCAACACAATTATATTAACGACCAATATGAAGAAACGATGTCATATATTGAAATGCATTTATTCGGAAGCATTATGTTGAGGAAAGCGCTCGGCCATCTAAACCAATCATTCAAACAGTGAAATGAAGACCCTAGCATTCATTAATTTTAGCATTCCAAATATTGTTTGTCCGAGGCTCTCAGCCCTACTGAATCAATCAATCAATCAACCAATGCGAATTTAACGTCCGTTTCATCATCCTGACGAAGACATCAAGGCCATGAAATGTATGCAGTGCCTTTCACATACAATTCTTTATGATTTAGTAATTTGTGTGTATAACTTACAAGCTATAGCTATCATGTGGCATAACTATAGGGCCATAGGCCTACGAAATTAAACATGATAGCCAATATATACAAATAATGTATTCCTACTTGACAAAGTTATCATGCAGGAAATTAATTGTGAAAGAAATCAGACACCGTAGAGCAACTATATTATTAGAGAACATGAGGATTTAACATCTGTTTCCTCGCCCAAAGGTGATGTCTGGGACGTCCCAAACGGAATATACAACTAGAAGCAGCGCCATAGCAGCAGAACATACTTGCTCATGCATAGACAAAACAGAAAGGATGTCCAAAACAGTGCAAATCCAATTATCCAGGGCAGCCTAAACTCAATCTTGGGAGTCTCACTAGACGTACAGAGGAAACAATAGATACTTTTTGGAAAAAAAGTCTTAATAACTCTAATGACAGATTGTGGATCATGAGGAACATACACAAACATAAAGATAGTGCCACACAAGAATTGTACAAGCATCATGCTCATATTGTAAATCAACTATTCTATAGTTTTAACTTTAAAATATATATAATACATTTTATAAAGTACACTCAATGTCACTCAAACAATAATAAATATAATAAACTCTAATTAAAGATTTTATGCTTGTTTTGTCACAAAATGAAATAAATATGCCTGCACTTACATCATATGAAAGAGCACAAATTAACATGCTTAAATATTTCTAGATGTTAAGCTAAATTTTGACTCATTTGTAAACATCTTAATTCTATAAATACGAAAAAAAGGCTGAATATAAACACAAATGAGAACATCAAGAATTGATGCTGTTCATCAGTCAATCTGGTTGTCTCAAGGACAAGTAAAGTTATAGTTCTTCGGTCCTGCGGCAAAGAATTCCTTGTTGTTACCGGAATATAGTGGCATCGCCAGGATTTATGGTGAGGAGGCATGGATCATCATAATCAAAATGCATGTATATAAATTCAATTCCATTTGCACACGTGTATAGTCGCTGTAACATACAAATGTATGATGCATGTGTGCACATGCTGCATACAAGTATTACAAGCTCATAGAGATCAATAAAGCTAAGCTAGGTGCCATAAAATTCTAATTATTATTTTTCTCTAAAAACTGAGGGAGGGGGCACGTGGCCCAGTGCCCCACATGTAGCGACGCTAGTGCCGGCATATCTAAAGAATCAACACCTTTTCTCTAAAATTTTGACCAGTCCAACAGAACAACTTTATGATATAATAAAAATATGTAGGATTGCTGTACATATTATATATATTTACACGCTGCAGAACAATAATTACTTAATTATATTTGCATCATTATTAAATAATTCTAGAGTTATGTTGTAACGAAGGACTTCAAGTTATATTTAAATCATAATAGAACTATCTGGAATAGTCATCGTAATAATAATCGTACACCTGTCATCATTTTCATACAGCTAACACACTCTCTACACTATAGCACAATGACCATCCATGATGATATCTAGCACTTATTTATATCACTAATCTCATTCATAACTGACTTCTATTGTTACGGACTCTATCAATGCTCCTCTATATAAGATATCTGGATAATTGATACTCCACTTTCATTAGTATTATATTGTATTTTCTAAGAAGTTACATAAGTTATACACAGTTGACAGAGGGATGGTGCTGAATCGACTATTTCAAATGCGTGGATTATTGCGAATTTTTCGTGAGAGCAAGAATATTGTTAGCTGACTAATCAACTTGAAAGTGTTTACTGGCTATAGCAGCATTTACTTAGCCTGGCTGACATCTTCGAGCATTTGAATACTCTGAACACTTCTATGCATGGCCCACAGACCCACCTCATATCTCCTGAAATGATGAAGTAGCAGATTTTATAGCAAAACTGGACGTGTGACAGCAAAGTGTTTCAAAATATGTTCTTGATAGTTTATAACTTCCTAAACTAACAAATATTCTTCCAGGTACCTGATTGTGTGGGAGTCAACAGACATAACCTGTCTGAGTTGATGTGATTCCACATCCATTCTCTTTCAGAAAATTTCAAAATTTCTCTATCAGCAGTTTCACTGGATGATCTCATAATTGGTAAGGTCTTCCTGGTCTGGAAAATGGCCATTAACATGACATTCAAAATTCCACTGTGCAATTTTACTGTCGAAGATCATATTGCACACCGGACAAATACGTATTTCATTCTGCTTATTATTTATCCACTCATCTTGTACAGAACAGGACCTCGGCTGCACATTAGATGGTTGATTGATTGAATAGGTCAAAGTTGAATATTGGTCAGCTTCACCATTTTGTCTTATAGAAGATGTTGTCATCAGTTGATCTGCAGAATTATTTTCTCTCCCATCACAACGACCGCGTTCAGATAATTCTCTAAAACGACGAGAATCTATCTCATTTCGATTGCGTTGTGGTGTCGATTCTCTACTAATCTCCATTTCTCCGCAGATATTATTCGCTACAAGATGTCGCTCATGCATATGTCGTTGCTGTTGAAGTAATTCCGTCAGCATATGATTCTGAAATTGAATGACACTGCGAAGGGTTGATAGCTGTTTGTGAAAGTCTTCTGTTGATGATGCAGCATTTACCAGATGTGACTGTAGACTGCTTGGAGCTGCCACTATTCCTGTACGCACATACATTATAATATTTATGCATAGAAATTAGAATATATATGATAAGTTTCATACATTCACATATTAATTCACAGTCTCGCCACTTGCTGATCAATTAAATTATAAATTAAATAGCTTTAATTAATAGTAAAATTGTAATTCTGGCTAAAGATTTAGCCAGAATTTCTTAGGTAGATCGAACCTGTCGATGCAACAAAATAACACAAAGATCACAAACTGAAAGCAAAATAAATTCTAATTCACCATTTATTTAGATAGCGTAATTTATGAAAAATCAGTGTAATTTTAAAATGAAAACTCAGTTTCCTTAATCTGAACGAGAAATCCTTAAAAGTAGAGAGAGGAACAGATCCTAATAAAATAAAAAATCGTTGGGCATGATAATATTACGTGCAACCATACAATTTTGTGACATACAAAAAGTATAAATAAAATGTCATACAGTCAAATACATTTTTTTTCCCAATAATATTAATATTTACATAAAATGTATACATGAAATACATACATAAATACATACGGTACTAGTTACATGTATATAGAAAACAATATTACTTATAAATATTACAATCATATTAAGCTAAATATTACCAAAACAAGATCAGTTTATACTAGATTACATAGGCCTAAGCTTACCACATTCAATTGGTTCACGTATCACTGGAAATCTGTTCGATGAATGTTCTGGCATAGACATGTCATTTACTGCGTTGGATTGATCTCTACGTTCAAGATTAGCACATCTACTCTGCAGGTCCATGGTGCTTGCTTGAATTGAATCACATATTTCTATCGGAGCTGGCTGAATAACACTATTACCATTTCTTCTGCTATCAGGCTGATCACATTTCCATCCCTCACTCTCAAATTTATAATTAGTCTCAACCGATGCATCGCACGTTGCGATACTTCTGCCGTACTGCGACACTTGAAGACTTAACTTCTGGCAGGTACATGGAACGGTTTTGCAACAATTAATACAGCAGCAGGATTTCTGCTCTACATATTTCAACAGCGGAGTGATCGGAATAGCGGGGTGTGACCTTGACATTGGATGATCGATATGAGGTGAGCCGGATGATTCTGTATCACCATCGGACGAAGGATAACGTAAATCATCCAAATCACCAGATAGTAGCTTATTCTGTGCAGCAAGAAATTTTACGTGTTGTGTTAGATTTTCATTTTCAGCCGTTGCTTTATTTAGTCGTGTTTTCAGAGCTTCGTAAGCCACACGAATGGCTGTTGAGGCATCAATTGTCTCACTTTCTTCACACATTGACATACTGATGCTTAATGTATAACAAGTAGAAGAACAATTAGTTAATCATCTGAATGACACCTTTTCCTGCTCTGAAACATCAACAGCAACATAAACTACAACAGAAAAATTAAGATAGATTATATATACTAATATTTATTTATGATGTCCTTATTACATTCTTTCATACAATTATTGTTTTTTCTTCCACAGATAAACTTGTAGACTTATCGTCTCATGTAGCTTCAGAAGCAATAAAATGACTTTTGCAATCTTAAACTTCACACAGGTCTTCATTCATGATTATTCCATGTACCCTTATTGACGGGTGGGACTAAAAGGCGAAAAAAGCAGAAAAGGCGGATAAAGCGGAAAACGTTGTCAGGAGTAGGGTATTAGGGTTAGGGTCTGGGATAGGATTTGGGTTAGAGTTACACCTTACCCCACCCCTAACCCAAACTCTAATCCAGACAACATTTTCAACTTTTTCTGCCTTTTCAGTTTTTTCAACCTTTTAGTCCCACCCAGTCATTAAAGCTCCATTGTTGTAACAAACTGATATAGGCCTATGGCCCTCTAGCACTAAAATCAAATGCATCTGGTTTTTTAAGATTTATTCAAACAAAATATTCAATTACGATTACGGTTGAGGTGAGAATTAGGATAACTTTTCACCAATCCTAATCCTACATGAACATTTTGAAATCGAAGAACAGTACAGATGAGTTAGCACTTAGTACCAGAGGGCCTGATATATTAGATTAAGACTTTGAATGCATTATAAATTTTGCATGATTCCCAGAGGAGTTCAAAATTAATTATATAATGAGTAATAAGACATTTTGTAAAAGTCTATTCAATAAATAGTTACAACTTTATTCTATCAAACAGACCATAAAAGTTCAATGTTAACCCTGCTTCTATAGCTATAATGGGGCGAGATAGGACGATTCGCTATATCTACATGTTAGGAGTAAATTTTCGAAAATCGCCGAATCCTATTTAATTCGCAATACGAAAATGAGTAATAATGACTATTAACATCTAGAATTTATTGCTATCAAATTTTGGCGCCCTTTTATGGTCTTAGCAACGTATTTAAATACTTATTTTCAATATTCTACAATCAGTTACATCGATTCTTTAATTAAACTAAGTTAATCCATCAGGCAAACAATTATAGTAGTTTAATAGTAATTAATAATAATAATAAATAATAGTAAAATAATAGTAAATAATAATTAATAAATTTATCTGTATCACCAAAAATGTTAGGCAATACCTAATTAATACTTATTACTTTTGTTTATATTAAGTGCCCTGAGCCATAAGAGTTGATGAGCTAAAAATAAGATTATAAAATATATTCCATTACGTTATAATAGAAGTACTGATAAAAAATATAACAAACAATCTCTTATTGTTTAAATTTAATATTTATAATATTTTTATTATTTATTTATGAACCCAAATTGTGACACTGCATGGGAAAACCCACCGTCCATGTAATCAACCCACTATCTACAGAAGTCTCCCTAGACAACTGTTTCAGTTTTGGTTGCTCTTTAGTAGAAAGAAAAAGCAATATTAAGTTCACTTCAAGATCATCAGCACATGAGGTAAATTTCCTACGCGTTCTTTTGTCCATTTAAATCACTAAAAGACTATTTAACAATTAGGCGGCTTAGGTTTATCACAAAAAGATGTTAGGCTTACCGGCTACTGCGAGATTATTATTAAGCTTATGATTCATCTTCAAATGGCTTTTTGCCTCAATAAGGAGCCTATTAACAGTGATACAAAAGCATTAATTTAAGTTCACGAAAGGGTTACGCTGATAAAGTTAATATCCCAAACTTTCTGAAGGCTCCACCGGGATAACTCAGCTAGCTTTTAATCGTCGTTAAAAGTGCATGCAGCACTATTTGTAAGCCGCCGGAAACATTAGCCCTAGACCCATAGCTACAAGGGCCGTTTCAAAAGTAACGAGACTGTTGTATAAAATAATAACCGTCAGTAGTAGAAATATGATATTTGTTAAAATATTATAGCTGTATCTTACCAGCGCAGGCTCGTGGCATAGGCGCCCTAGGCGGCCGTTTTTTGCTGCGTTTAATAAACAAGTTATAGCTAGAATATAATACCAAATATTATGTTTCTACTACTGATGGTTATTTTCTTATACAAACAGTCTCGTTACTTTTGGAACACCCCTCGTATTTATAGCGTAGGCATATAATGATCCAATGATCCGTGTAGAGTGGGGCTGGCGATGATCTCAACATCAGATTGATGACTTTGTATCCATTTGTGTTCTGCACGATTTTACTCAAGATCGGGATCAGCACCGCGCCTACCTTTGGTAACGAATATGGCGCCCCACCTTTAAACTTTATTCGATAACATTGATGAAAAATCTACGGGACTGTTTTTATACAAAAATAACTGGAAGAAGTAGAAATGTCATATTTGGTGGAGCATTTTAGCTATATCTTGTCTATTAAACGCAGCAATAATATTTACATTACCTTGGATGGTGACTTCGCTAGGCCACCTCGCGCGTGGTGCCTGTATGACGTTATGAACATGCTGCGTGGTCCGTTGTCTATGCTTCCTATTCCAGTTTTAAACAGCTTAAACCATTCAAAAATTCGAGCAGGACTCATACAATGTCCACCATACACCTACTGTAGTCTGATGTAAACATTGGAGACAGATCCACGTTCCTTAAAAATAAACTTTTTCAAATAGCTTAGTGTTGTTCAACATTGCTTCCACTCCACGCCATGTTTAACATAGGTAAAACTCTTGTTCATAACGTCGTACAGGCACCACGTGCGAGGTGGCCTAGCGAAGTCACCATCCAAGGTAATGTAAATATTGTTGCTACGTTTAATAGACAGATATTGCTCGAATGTTCTACCAAATATTACATTTCTACTTCTGGCAGTTATTTTTTTATAAAGACAGACTTAGACAGTCCCGTTACTTTCGGAATACCCCTCGTATTATCACATATGTGCAACATCTAAACATACGATAGCGTATTTTTAAATTGTCAGAAATCTGGTCTCACGTCTCTATTTCAGCTCACGATCCTTAAGAAAATGTTCTCACGACATAATCATAAGATAGAGCTTCTATACATTATACAATATAGGCCCTACATCTAGTTAAGACTGGGCAGCTTATGTATTTTGCCCGTTATGTACTCATTTTCACTCGCACTGTCAGTAGGCCTATATTAGACTATCCACGCCGCCTGAGACATTATATATAGACGTTATGATGTCATTATTATATTATTGTATTCCATCCAAATTCTTGCGTGAATAAATAAACTGTTCGCCAGTGTTCGTAGCCTACTTGCCGTGTAAACTAGGAGAAACAGATTTGGCTCCTGACTTCCCCGTTCTTGATATTTTGTCAATGCTAACAAATAATGTTGACAACTTGACACTATGCTCGTGCATGTTCTAGCATTTCCCAGTTCTGCAGTAAACTAAAACTCATTTCATTTCCTCCAAACATGTTTTCATTTTCACCATCAATGTTTTCATGAAAAAATGGATCACCACCGTTTTCTAGCATTACTTTTTTAATTAACATAAGTGATTTTCTAACTGCTTTTTTGTGGAGCAATAGGAAATTACGGTTTAGACTGTATTGTCACAGACGTCTATAAGATAATCATGAGATGATGAACCTGACCCGGAATGTATTAATTAATTATGATAGCCTGCATTGAGCGTTTCTATCTCAGAGTAAACCCAGACATTAAGGCTCAAGCCGAATTTAAAGTCAGTTTCGCGGCCAAAAAGGCTACAGCAGTGACTGGAGAAACTTGGAATTCGAACCGTGAACATATTATGGAACCTGAGTCGGTCAGTTTACTCATGTGCTAACTGGCTCAGAAACTAAATACTTTGTTTGAGCTTTGTTAACGAATGATTACACATGTGAAGTCATTCAATGCAATATATACGGTCACTTTCTACTTAGATTTACTTCAATTTACTTAAAATATGTTGAATATTTTAAGATTATTATTTATTTAGGTATGCCATTCAGCTTTTGTAGAGCCATTGAGCTTTTGTATTGGCTATTGTACCTTTATGTACCTTAGCTCATGATTCACTGGATCAGTTGCAATATATGAATATACCAACCATCTCTATAGTGCTGGCATTGTAGTATCATAATGTGTAGCTTGTAGGCCTGTGTTTTGCGTACAGAGATGGTGTCTCGTTATAAACACTGCGAGGAAGGCAACGGGAAACCACCTCGTCTTTTTCCCCTAGAAAACATGGAGGACAACAAGAAAAGAAAAACTTTATGTTCACTAGGAGATGTGTCCCGCAGGTCGACTAGTGAACTGAGAGCTACTGTGGAAGGGGAAGGTGAT
>JAQFZF010002041.1:0-12990 GCA_034695365.1 Enchytraeus norvegicus
TTCAATGCTGTATGCTTTCGCGGCTCTTTTAACCCAGTAGATCTCGAGCAGCTGGGCGACGATTCAATTCGTTCTTAGTTGAATCGCTTTAATAAAACCAACCGGGCTCTTTTCACTCAGGGAAAAAATATAAAATGTTAAATAATAAAGGTCTAGCGTCCGTTTCCTCATCCAAGGATGATGTCAGGTGCATCTCAACATCACATATCTCATCAAAGCCGTTCAAAATCATCAAAGCCTAGTACTGCAGAGGAATTACTAACATATCGCTCGCTATGTCGAGAAACGTTGTAAGAAAGTAGTAAATTAAAATAAAATTGATTTCATTGTTTGAAATAATAATAATATAATTATTATTTCAAACACTGAAATCGATTTATATTTTTGATAGTTATATAATATAATACAGAATATTATAGATATGGCTCAGTAAACATAAGATGCTTATTTAAGACCCATTTCACGCTCTGTGCGTCAATCAACCATCCCAGTTGTAATGTATACTCCGAGATTTTACTCTCTGATAGGATCTACCGGGAGTTGAGCCCCGGACTTAATGTTTGAAAGTCCTAAACGCTATAACTAATCCACCAAGACATACATAACTGTTGACTTTAGAAAATTTCTAGCCAGGTGGTTTCTCTTGCTGTAGGACTGAACACGGATGACTGGCAGACAGTGAGGGTGACGATGGACACGGGTGGAGGTCTTGTGAATGCCAGTGTGACCGAGGGGGACAAGGTCACGGCTAGAACAGCAGAGAAACTAAGTCACGGTGATGACTACTATTATCATAATGATGCTGTTGATGGTGATAACGGTGATGACGAGGATGATGGGATTGATGATGATTTTGTGATTGGAAGAATGAAAAGAAATGTGGATTCGACAGGAACTACTTCAGATGGATTCATTAGTTTCTCTGCAATCCTGGATATTGGAGGTATAAAATATTACAATTATATGAACTACTTAATTAAGTGTTTTCTTGTATTTAATGTTTCAGGACATTTTATTTGACATTTCGTTTACTTGTTCGATGTTAATTAGTGTTTTAGCTTTTGTCATTTGATCAACTGTTGCAACTGTATTACTGGTGTGGGTTATCGTGCCTGAGGTGAACAAAAAATAAATAAATAAAATGCGATTTTATTTCATATCTCAATAATCTGTGTTCTGTAAATCAGTCTAGATTATTAATTGATTAATATTAGAAAGCCACAAGAGGAAAAGGCCTATATCCTCCTTTTCTATCTTTTTCTATCTTTAAACCATTTATTTTGACTCCTAGAATATCATGTCGTTTGCCATTTTATTAAATATTCCTGCACCATGCTAGTATGCAGGTAATCTCCGAATTATTGAAAGAACTTAACCGGTTATAACACATTTTAAATCAATCGGACCGCTTTCAAGCAGTCAATGCATGTGTGGTTATAGTCCCGACGGGGTCGACCGCTGATTGTTCCTTCATGAGGCTTTTTCTCAAATGTTATAAGGTCTCCTGTGTGCGGAATTTGCATATGAACTGCTTGAGTACGTCTATTCATATGTGCAAGTGCCAGTATAGTCATATAAGCACTATGTACCATCTTAAAGAGGAACCGAGTAACTCGTAGCAACTTTTCTGATGTAGGCTACTTGAATATCATCATCATAACACTTTACCGCCTTGGGTAGCCCCAGTGCGAGGATTACTTTGATCATTCCTTTCGCTCATTTCGATTCTTTGCCAATTTATTTAACCGAGCATTATTCCAATTTCCCGTGTTGGGTCCGGGGTATTTGAGAATAGTTTAACTGATAACTGCACGTGTTTCGTAAGAACCGACTAATGCAATTGAAAACCACCTCAGAAACCTATATTTTCCTTGAACAAATGCATCATTTAGGTGTGGAAAAGATAAAGCCTTTGTGATGAGACGGACTTATTGGGTTGGTCGATGGTGTGCTCATTAAAAGAGCGAGTTAGATCATTGAGCGTATGAATTTTTGCCTTGGACCTGCCACGTGGCAGAACACTGAATAGATAGATAAATTCTAATTAGATTCTAAATCTATGCTCAAGAGGTCCTCATTAACAACTTCCACTCATGTTTTGTAGTTTTATTTTGTCTTTTTATCAGCTCTTCTAAAGTATTTGATTTATTATGACTATAGGTTCAAATTCAGACGCCACCTCTAGCCTGGTCCACCCCCACCCACACCGCTCCCACCTCACGGGCTGTCTGGCTAATGTCTACGTCATAGACAGCCATACAAGTCATTACATTGATGACGTCAGCGTCAGACATACCATGAATGACGTCACCGTGGGTTGTCTTGATCTCTGTCAGACCGGAAATGCATCATCAGTGAATGAGAACACCCGGAAGTTTTCATCCAGCTGTCTACAAACTAATGGTTCTTGTACGGAACAAAATGACGAGGATCAAAATTTGAAGAATTTCGGTGAAGTAAAAGATAATATAGAAGTGCGATGCGATGGTAATAATTCATGCGGGAAAAAATTGACGGATGAATGTGATAAAGTAGGTCAGTGTGTGAATCTTTATGAACGCAAGAAGTGCGACTGTTATCAGACTGGATTCGAAGGAGAACATTGCCAGACAACAGGTTAGCAATCATTCTTATTAATCATTCAGTCAAAAAATGGCTCAGCTTCAATAGTTAAAATTAGCTTCTATTCAAATAACGATTTAACGTCCAGTCAATCATTTTACGATGATATTAGGGACTTCATATTCTGTAATATTTATGATATATTCATGCGTAAGAAGAATTTTAAACTATCTCTGTATTTCACGGGCTTTGGTGTTGCATGTTTGATAAAACTAGTGCTTGAATTCAGCTGCTATATAGAAACATTTCCATCAATTCTGGCCAACTTCTTTTACGTAAACTTAAACTTGCCCGTGCACCCGTAGAATCTTTATTATTTTGTAGTATTACCATATCAGAATAAGTACAAATGCAAAGTAAGATATTCACAAGTTATCAGTGGTTACTAGTTTCCATGGACAGAAACTTGGTCCGAGTTTTGGGGGTCCAGAAATGTTGGGGGGGGAGGTCCGAAAAAATTTGGATCCCCAAATTTTATAATTATTTCTGTCACACCTATGAAAGTACACAACGAACAGTCATACACCCAACAATTTGACATAAGATATCTTCAAAAACTCACTTTTAATCCAAAATATTTCACATTTTTTGACGGGGGGGGGGGGGTCAAAAGAAACTCCGACCTCCCCCCATCTCAAACTTTGACCCCGGACCAAGTTTCCGCCCATGCTAGTTTCTTTGTGTGTAGATATAAAACAAAGATTAATGGAAAAGTTATGCGTGTTACTTCAGAATAAAGGCTAAAGGCTAAAGCCGAAGTTAACGTCAGCTTCATCTCTTGACAGAGATATCAGTGACGGGCGAGCCTCGGATTCGAACCCCCGCACATACTGATCCCAAGTCGGATACCTAACCGATGTAGCTACTGGCTCCTGCCAGTAGAGATAGAAAAGAAATCGTGCACTAACTATTATAATAGTTGAAATATTGATGTTGTACTCGGATACTTGTATACTTAATAACTTATACTATTATTATACTTATATTGGCACACCAGGGTTTCAGACGTTGACATTGGACGGGTCAAGTTTTCTTGTATACAGTACTCGCCATATCGAGTACCAAAGCCCCAAGGACAGTCGAAGAATTGCTTTCCAATTCAAGGTAAGTTTACTAGCTGTAAGTTTACACATGTTTAAAATAATGCAGTTAATCATGCAGTGACATAATTATGCACCCTTGATAAGCATCATATTTCTATAACATAGTTGTACCATATAGTTTAATTAGTTTAATTGATACATCACATTTTTTACATATATTCAAGAAATTATAGGCCCAATCATTAATCGTACATTTTAAATATGCCTCACCACTTGTAAACCGAACAGATATGAATTATTAGCAAAGTTGTCAATTACACCAATGAAACCAATCATTGTGACGGTAATTTATCGATTGTGTTGAGCCGTCTTGAAGAAAAGCATTGTGCTTCCGACGTTGACGTTAAACACACTCAAACCTGCCTCTTTTAGCATTTTAATTTAAACAGTGGGCGTAAATTTGTAACGACTCCCATGCAATAACATTAACCAGCGGACACGGTGATTGTTGGCTTACGTTTCTCGGATGCAAATATCCGGTTGATTCTCAGCCACATTACGTGACGGATCAATCTAGCCAGTCATCTGTTGCTCAATGCCTACCGAAACGTAGGAGCGGCTGAACCGCGTTAGTGTAGTGGTCAAAGTTCTCGGAGCGAGTTTCAGAGGTGCCAGTTCGAGTCTCAGACGAGAGCCACCGTTGATGATGTACGATATCAAATAACAAATAATATCGACAAACAGATGACGGACATAATCGTGCTTTATGGACCAAAATTAATCTCTAGTAATCAATTAATCCAATTAAGTCGTCTTATAACTTTAGAAATGATCATCTGAAACATGAGAAGTAGGTCTAATGTTTGTGTTATAAGCTCGTGGCTTGAAATGAAGTTAAAATCTTACACTGACTGAGTATAGATTTATCGTGCGTGTGTCTCTGTAACGTCGATCGACGTCCTTGTCATCGGCTGATGGCACTAAATCCTCAGGGATTGATTGATTGATTGATTGTTGCTGCTAAGACCGAGTGAGACATATCTTCTTATAAAGTAGGCTTTCTATTTTAATTTTACACAATCTTTCTACCAGCGCTTTACAATGGAACTTAGTTGTATAGATATCGCACGATTCGCACCCATTTTACCGATTCTATTGAAGTTTCTCTTTAGTCAACTACCTGATAAAATTACAATAAATCGTCAACCTATTTCTTAACACTACGCTAGTATCAGCAAATAAGTACGGCAGTTCTCTGCAGGTGGGTCAGATGCCCAGTCATGTATGGACTCGTGATTTTATTGACTCCACTGCTTGTCACTTGTTGAACGTCCGGTCATAAATTCCACTCGACCCGTAATGCCTTCTTGACCGCCCTATTAGCCTAGCCCCGAATCTTGACTCTATAAAACCTCCTTCAATTACTCCTCAATCCTGGGAGATTACCGCTCTGAGGAGGAGAATTGAGAATCGCAGACTCATGAATATTGCATTTGAACAGTAGATATACAAGTCTACAAAAGTTGAGGGGGCCAAGTCCGGGTCAAATAAAAAGACAAAACTGTACTTGTAAAGACAAACACCTGCCACCGGCCATGGCACTGCAATTGCTATTGTCGTTTACAAAATTTTCTACACAATATTGAACAATAGCTGTAATCATGGAAAATGTTGAGGGTCGATAGATAAGAATTAGGGGGTCACGGTCCCCCCTCCTCCCGGCCCTGGTTCAGAACCGTCACTACATTTGAAAGCATGAGAATGAATACATTGCAGAGATTATTGGGCTTGGCAAAGAGTAAGCTACAAGAAGTTGAAATAGCTGATTTATTGATTTCGTGTAAACTTTTATGGCGGATTGACTGGCATGTTCAATGCAACAATACAATACGAGATGGGTTTAACGTCTGTTTCATCACCTGAAGACGATATCAGAGATGTAATTTCTTAAATTTTGTCCAGAATTTTCATTATTTAAATATTGCATGGTATTATTACTATTTTATTTTATTATTGCATGATTGACTAAAGAAACTTTTTGCTAGCGATTGACCTAATATGCATAACAAATCTAATGCCGTAGGCATCTGACCAGACTGTAGGATATACAGCTATCAATTTTTTATTTAAAAATACATTACATAAGGAAACATATCTTGCGGTTTTCCCTTATATACTACTTGTAGTACATATTTACAAAAATTGAAAATTCAACCAATTATTATCTATGGATTATGCTTACGGTTTACCTATACTATACTTTTGTGAGCGACGTCAGCAAGAGAATATCAGTGTTCTGAATTTGAGTCTTCCAATAGCATTTCCCAGTATCTGCGTTGGTCGATTCTTTAAGAAACCAGTCTGTTTAATTTATTTTCAAATTTATCGGAACTACGTAAAAATGTAACAGTTGTTAACAATTGTTTATGGCATTTAAATTATTCTCCATCTCTCCTGTATAATCCCTAGACAGTTACACACTAATCTATATTTACCGATTCAGACTGACTCGCTAATACATATTTACTGGCCATTGTATCGGGTCGTTCTAGAAAGATTTTCCGATCGTATCTTAATCCAACCCCAGCTAATTCACCCAATAGAGCTGATATCTCTCTTAATTAGCTGAAAAATACTCCGGTTATCTCTATTGACAGTGGTTATTTATAAGCCTTTAAATAATTCCTGCTTTCTGATATTTTTGAATTTCACATTTCCCTAGGTATAATTAGGCTTTATGCTTACTATTATAGATATTAATTGCCGTTTTGGATCCGGCAAACTTAATAGTAGACCAACCGAAAGCTGCACGTGTTTTATAGAAGTCGACAAATGCAGTCACTCATTAAGGAGACCCCTCAGAAAACAAAATTGTCTCCAAGAAAATATGGCTTTGCAACCTCTATAGATGTATGCCATGGACCTATCGTTATGATGTGCACTGAGAGAGAGAGAGAGGATTAGGGTACCATCAATAAGTTATTAGATATAGTTGTTTAAACATTAAGTATCGGCAGCTGATTCATGTTTAGTGCCCGTTACCCTGTCGCATGGTGACGTCGGTCTTTGGTATCGTTAAGCAAATCAGTTGAAATAGTCGAGTCTAATGCTCAAGGTCACGGTATCTTCATAATTATTATGTATCAAGTATGTTTCTAGTAGAATTATTTGAAGACGGACCTTATTACATTGGACATCATAGTCCTGCGAGCTTAAAACTTTCGCTCTGTCCTGTGTGCCAAGGTGATAACTACATAAGTGAAGGCCTCGGAGACGCAGACTTTAATTATCGCGTTATGGCACAACGTCTATAAACCTCAACCACACACATGCACCATTAGTTCATTTGAGAACTTTACTGCAACAATTCTATTATTGTTCAATGCTGTAACCTAGAAAACTAACATACATATTATTACTCTAAGTAAAACTATCAATCATATTACCGTACTCTAAGATGTCTCATCGACACATTGTTTGTTACAGACTATGTCACATTGACATATTGTTTGCTGTAGACCATGTTACTATAATATATCTCATTTACACATTGTTTGCTATAACCATGTTACTAAGATATCTTCTTGACACATTGTTTGTTGTAGACTATGTCATCAGAAGGAATGTTGTTATACGCTAGACAGAGATCTCCACGGTACTGTCACGTGGTCATGTCGCTTAGCAACGGGTCCCTTCATCTCGCCGCCATATTTGTTAATCGTGACGTATACAATGAGCTCATAGTATCTGTCGGCAACGGGCTCCATGACAACAGGTGCTGAATACTCACAGTGAAAAATATCGTAATCTTTTTCTCTTCCGGTTTTTCTTTGTCTCATTCCTAACATAACATAACATAACATAATATTTACTGGATCAGGACGCTTCAGATGCTAGTTTAAGACCCATATAATGGAGAATGGAGTGTCAAGTAACCATGAAGCAAAGCGCCAAAACCGATGTGGCAGCATAGTTCTCTTTTTCTCTCCCACTCTCTCTCACTCTCTCTCTCACTCTCACTCTCTCTCTCTCTCTCTCTCTTCCTCTTTCTATCTCTCTCTCGCTCTTCCTCACTCTTCCTCTTCTTTCTTCCTTTTTCTTTGTTTCAAAATCATAAATAGATCCTAATTTGCTAATAATTTACAATTTATGAAAATCTCGCTTTGGAACGCATGAGAGGATCTGACTTCAATAAAAATATGAAATTGAATGGAACGAATTGAATCTATTTCATTCGCTTGAATCAAGTAAACCAAACATTACTAAAAAGCAGAGAGTGCATGGATACAAATGGCTGAGGCACTAACGGGTACTCCGCATGAAAGCGATGTCTCAACATGTTAACATTTTAATTCACATTTTTGACATATTCCACAGATGGCACAACGTGCTGCTGACTCACAAAGACGAAGGGCTCGAGCTCATCCTGGACGACGCTAGGGAGATTATGAAGATAGATCGAACAGGCAGTCAGCTAGATACCCCTTCCTTCATTAACTACGGTGGTTTAATCAGACCCAATCTCGTTCAAGGTTGGCTTATAGTATGATTCTCTGATATTGAAAAGTAGCCTACCGGTATGACATGTACATTGTACAACCTAACTCGGGATGAATGTTCGAACACATCCCTGGAATCACCTTCGGGTGAGGAACCGGACGTAAATCCTCATTATGTTGTGTTGGATCAGCTACCATTAAAATTGGACAAGCTGAAAAAATTAATCTCGTATCACAGGTAAGTGGGTTGCAGTATATAACCGGACCACATTGTCCAGCCGTTTAGAGAATTATTGTTGGCCAACGTTGATTTTTACAGTACCTTTTTCTGTTATGGATCGATCAAGCGAAGGTCGATTAATTGATATTGTTGGCTTATGAAGTATTTGATTGATTGATTTCTTTGTTATATGATGAATTACTGAAATCGATTGATTGACCTATGGAGTATTTGATTGATTGATTGATTTATTTATTTAATGATTAATCATTGTAATCACTTTGCAGGATTACGGAGCAGCAAACCTTTTATCGGATGTTTTCGAGAACTTTATTACAATCACGTGAACATCCTCATTGACATCAAGGACCTTTACCTCCAAACAACCGGTCCACAGGGCAGACCAAGCAGAGCGTCACCTGTTCTCAGTGCTGACTGCATGACTGGTAGCCTAAGCGGTAGAGACTCGACTTTTCAGTTCACAAGGCCGGGTTCAAGACTCACTATATCCCTCTCGCCCATTGTGGAGATAAATCAGTCGTTGGGTCAGGAGCTAAGGATTAGTCTCTCGTTCAAGACAAATCGTGCCAATACTTTATTGGTATCTACTGATGTGTTTACCGGAACTGCTGCCGGTGTCATTGAGGTTAGGGTTTTTAATTTCCATAGAGTTTAATAAAATAAGTATCTAACGTACATTACTTTATCTTCATACGACAGATAAAATTCTGCGTAACTTCTAAATTTCTTTAAAATAAATGATATCAGCAGAGCTGATTATCAGATTATAAAATAAAACATTTTAGAATTAAAATTAGCATTTCCTATAATGAAATATTTGGACATTTTAAAGGCTTTTATTTGTTAATAGTTGTTAAAAATAGGAACAAAATTAAATGTTTCTATTTATTTGACGTATGTTAAATTCTTGTCGTAAAAAGGTGAGAAGACATTCACGACCCCTGGTTTTAAAAGTCGACGTGCTGCCACTAGAGTCCCAAAACCACCTGTTATGATCTAGGCTATGATCTTCATGAAAGTACATTTTGTACGATACAACATGTATGGTAATTTCAATCTCTTTAAAAAAAATATTTATTTTCTGCAGTGCTGTCTTGTTGACGGAAGATTTGAGTACAGCCTGATGACCTTCAACAGACAGAAGTTCAAGGACCCCTCAGTGAAGCCTCTCTACATGGGTAGAAACCTCAACGATAATCTGTGGCACAGCTTTCTTGCTGTCAGTCATAACGGGTTAGTCCTGATCACTGGCAGAGACTAAGAGGGGAGGGGGGAGGGGTGTCGTTCAGGGGTGAGTCCCCGAACTTGACGATGAAGAGAGTCAGGATATCTTATGGCCCCAAAATGTGAGATATTTCAGTTAAAAAGCAAGTCTTACGCCGCAATATATGGATTTTTACGGCACATCGTTGAGTGAATTTCAATTATTTTTGTTTTTGTTTTCACATGGGTGGGACTTCTCTGGAATTCTCATGCAGTCTGGGGAAATAAATACAAGAAAATTACTTAGGAACCTGCTGACGGTTTGACAAACTATACAGTTACATGCTATGGACCTGCCGCTCAGTAGTGTTCCGAGAATGTCTCAGAGAGAGAGAGAAGGCCTAGGATGCATTAATTTAATTGGATACGTTTAGGCCTAAGATTACGGTTTGAGATTCAATTTGGAACGGTCATATTTAACAACCATATTACTCCGGTTCATCCCTGTTGTTTTCTATCATACCTTTAAGAAATGTACGTTAAATCCTGAGCGTTTTGTATTAATTCAGGTTCGTGCATCTCGAGTTGGACTCCCTTTCATTGACCGAATACAGTCTACCACCGTTCATACTGGGCGCCACCGTACAATTCGGCCATCGGTCTGACAACAAAGAGACACTGTGTAATCTTCTAAATTTATTTTAATTTAGAGCTTGGTGTATTCTGGTTTTATGTACTTACTACCTTATATATAATTTCTATCGAATCCAAGGTATACCTGTCATTGATGCAGCCTTCGGGCCCAGACATTAATGTGAAATTAGACTTTAGAATTATTTTTAATGCAACTAATTTAATGGACTGCTGCGTTTCCTGTTTCAATTGCCCCGTGCCCCTTTGGGTCCGCAAATTTAAGAATATAGAGCAACCGATAACTACAAGTGTTCGTAAGAGGCGACTGATGTAAATCCTGCAGTGAAAGGCATAGTGGTCTGAGCCAAGGATTCTGTGTAATAGACCATTATTGTTCGCTCAAATTCCAAACTAGCCGAGACCTCTGCATCGTTTGTGACTTATGGCAGGTTAGACTACTTTTCACTTCTCTGATCCAAAAGGGTCTCTTAGATGTCTATCATAGAATTGTTATAAAATATCTCTTTGTATTGTATTGAATTTAATTGTATTGTATGTATTGTGATGCATTGTATTGTATTTATTGTATTGTCTAACTTGTATATCTATAACGGTTCAGATGGTTTCGCGGGCTGCATGACGAACGTCACTGTTCAAGGTCGAGTTCTTGATCCTATTCTTGTTCTCCATGACAACACCGACAGCCCTGGGGTTACCATTGGCAACTGTGACGTTACATACTGGTGTCAGCTATATACAGACCTCTGCCCGTCTAACGACAGCCTTGCTCATCCAATTGGAACCGACCTGGAGAAGTCTCATTTTAGTTCATGGAAGGAATCCAGGTGGAAGGCTGGAAATCGCAGTCCGATGGAGCTATCTTACGCTGATGACGCCGAAATTGAAGATCCAGATGAACGATATAGATATATAGCAGGTAGGTCTAGCTCAAGGTTAACGGTATGAATTAATTGATAAAATTGCCACATATTACATAATAAAAACGAGATTATGTAAACATTACAATTTAAAATTTAATCAATTAAGAACTTGAAGACGTGGCAATAGGTATTAGACTTATGGCTATTCCGATCATACACCTACAAAGCTTATATTATTAAAGCCTATATTGTTAAAGCTCATATTTTCAGAAGGGTATTTCTAAATTTAGTAGGGAATTAATTTTTCACATATAAATATACAGTGAAATAGTTGACGATTAACTTTGTGAAACTTGGAGGCTTAGAAAACTCTTGGTCGAATTGTTGACCTCGAAAAAGTCAATAGGCCCTATCTTTTATTTTTAAAAATTCTTCGCATTTTTCTTCTGCTGGAAAGTAAGCCCTCAATTTTTTCGATAACCTCCATTATTATAAACAAGATTAACTTTCATTTAATTACGGAGGATCTTTAACAGATGTTGTGGAAAATGACAATTAATGAGCAAAAACTGTACTGATAATAAATCTTGAATCCAAATTATATAAATGTACATGCAAATATGTCAATGTTTTATTTCACTTTTTTGTTACCAGGTCACATCATGCTGTCGTTGACCATCATTTGCTCAATCGTTGGTTCTTTCATCGTACTTGTTGGTATCGTACGAGTGCGGCATAGGATCCCTTGCTTGAACTACGGTTGCTATTGGCTACGACGACGTGAATTACGTCACTTACATCTTGATGATGTCAGTGAAGAGAACTTGATGGGAGAAGAACAAGAACATCATAATGGATCGAGAGTTTCTTTTCCTTCTTTTACTGGTTCTTTGGATTCACTATCAACATCCTCGAGAGTGCTGCATGCTTATCATTTGCCTCAGGTAAAGCATTACATAGTAAGCTTACGATTTGTCATTCGATTTGCATGACAAATTTGTCCTAACAAAAGAGTAATATAAAGAATTACATAATTATAATATTTCTCATTTTATCATTAAAACTTTATCTATAATAATTGATTTTAAAGGCAATTATTAAAATTAGTAATTTCCTAACAATTCAAAATATTAAATTAACTATATCGGTGACTGAATTGAAGGTTAAGAGAGAATACCACTCATTCTTTTTTTTCTTGCCATGGGTTTCAGAATGCAGATGGCTTGTTAAGTAGGAAAAAGTTGAAATATTTTATTTTATCTTTCCAGCGGAACGCATGGGTTTAGAACGTTACAATTGCTCAGCATTAGTTCGTTATAATATCTAATATATTTATTCAGGGACATCGTCACAAGGTACGGCAGAATACACACAGCAAACGATCCAAACATCATCAGCAGAGAAACCTGCATAGTATCGATAGTATACAGAGCTTACGAGGAGTGTCAAGAAGTTATTCACTGAGCAGTGTTGGCAGTAGTGACACTTATGCCCCAGACAGGAGGCCACTCAACAGTGGCAAGATCAGAAAACATAAACGATCTTCCAAGTGGCAGGAGTACGGTTTGGCGTCCGAAGGTTTGTCAACATTTAATATTTACTGATCTAGTTAATTTCATTTACATGATCAATTATAATTATTGGCATAATTATGCATAATTATAATTATGCATAATTAATGTATGCGTCATCGATAAGGAGTCATAGATAGTGACACACCTCTACAGGGTGAGGCAAAAAGAACACCCCCCTAGCGAAATCTCAATAACTTTGTCAAAACTCAAGATTTTGAAAAAATATTTTGCAGACTTATAGAGGAAGATTTTTGACATCTACCCTCCAAATTTGGTCGAAAAATATTTATAAAT
>JAQFZF010002042.1:0-12983 GCA_034695365.1 Enchytraeus norvegicus
CAACACAATCGAGCACTACCGTCACAAAGATTGGGTTAAGCTTATTACAGCTTCACTCCACAAAGCGCTCTGCAGTCCATTACAGACCACTGAGTCAGAGATAGATTAGAGTTGATTGATAAACCAACTGTTGAACTATCTGTTGAACTATTTTAGTATGTTCTCAATTTCTGGAGTTGTGGTGTTAACTTGTTGCTAATTAATGGCCTAATTGTTCTTGTTCATTTCATGCGGTTATTCGGTATTGCTAGTCAATGATACAAACTAGTCAAGTATGTGCGCTGCAGTAGTAATAAAAATAATAGCATGATCTCACCAGATGGCTTGATAACCGGGATTCGTTTCCAAGTTCGGCTAGCTAGTTGCAGTCGCCAGAGCGTGTCTTGGTAAACTCGCACATTGCTGCAATAGCAATGGAGAGTAAAGCAGATAGCTTGAGGCTTGCAACTCGAAGGGTTTCCAAACTGGGCATTGAACCCATGACCCACTGTTTCACAAGCCGCTTTACCGCCATTAGGCCACATAGCTTCAGAGCTGTTGGAATCTTTTTGTATCACATGATAAAAGTTATATAAGCAGATACCAAAGCCTGATCGTATATGGCGTCATATAGTTGTGTTTTTCCCGTGTTGTCAACGTGCTTATTTATAACGATTTTCTCTGCTCGTCATATACAGTTAGCTACCTAATTTGTAATTGTTTATAAAACTCAGAACATGTTTGTTAAATAACCTGCAATCTTGCTGTTTATGTGGTCATAGTGTTTTACTCCTTCTAATGTTCTTGTGTAATTTCTCTGTGGGAGATTTTTGTTTGCTGGTGCTTATAACCTCTATTTTCATTAGCTTCAGTTTGATATTTTATTATTCAAAGAGAGAGACATATTAAATGTCTTTTGCATAGACAGATTAAATGTCTGCTAAAGACATTATTCGTGTCTGTTTTCAAATCACTACTAAGCACTACTCTGTATGTCTTCTAAAGCTTACAAATACTCTGCGGGCATAACATAGCCTGGCAATTTTATAGCTTTAATCCGTGCAGGATTGTAGATCTTAACACACTTTGGCTCTTTCTGCTTTATTAAGTTATCTGCAAAATGATGCCTATTGTTATATTTTAAAAAATCACCAGATGTTTGGCCTGTCTTCTTGTTTTACTTGTTAACATTATAATTGGTTCTGTTTGAGAAATAAGCAGATCTGATGTTGAGCATTTATAATTAGGCCTACTATAATATCTGTAATAGCCTATATTTCTATCATGGCGCTGCAACTGAAGGACTGTAGTTGTCTAGTTTCTGTTGAATTCTGTGCTGACACACAAAGCTAAAAAAGAAATGTATGAATAAATATGTTAATTGTGTGTTTTTCCAAGTTTTGACTCTTTTTTAGTTAAATTCAATCTCTGATTTTGTATAAGCATCACAGCCATATAGCTTGTTCTAACTAGCTGAACAGTGAACATCACTCGTATCATTAAATATTATTAGAGGCTTTCTTTAATGTTTTATGTGTAATAGAGTATATCATGCTAAGGCATCTCTATTATAATACTGCACAAGATAATCTGGCACAAGTAATATACATCAATAAAACAATATTGTACATAGAGATCTAACAGTGCTAAACACACCAAAAATTCATATATATGCAGTAATAATATTAAGCACAATTAATAATTACAATTATTTTAGACGTAGATTTGCACTGTGTTGCAGTGGTCAGAGTCTCCGCCCAGGAAGGCGTGTCTCACGGTGTTAGAACGTCAGGGTTACTTAGCTACGAGTGTTGTTAAGCTGATTTCTCGAGGGGCTGTGAAGCGTTTAGCAGGGCTGGGAGACTGATTCATGTCTGATCGTAAAAAGCGCTTGAGAAATAGTTAGTGTTCTGTTTGTCAAGATAAGAGTTGTCAACGATTAATGAAATCAAATAACAACGTCCGGTTCATCATCTGATGACGATATCAGGGATGTCTCAGAAAGCATAATAGTTATGTCACATCAACTGGTCCACCAAAACGAAGATACAGCAATCTACGGACCTATAAAAAGAATACAAACAATAAATATGATTTTATGTAAGTCTACTTCTGCACCTTCAATACTTAAAAAAATACCGTTACTTAATATCCGTTTTTTACTCTATAAAGATTTTGTAGGATTTTTTCCTTCAGCTGTGTACTGGCTCATGATGCTATTTAAAGTATCATTGAGGAACTGACTGCTCGAGCGATGTTCGGCGAGAGAAGTGTTACCATGTTAGACTTACAACGACGGATTGTTCATATTGTTGAAGCCAATGCTCCTGGCAATATATTCATCAAGTCATCCATCATCTTGTGAGAGTGCGTTAAATTGTCGACTCAAAAGTTCTTCGTTTTATTATTTACACCCATACGACCAAACAGATTCAATTTTTATATAGGCGAGGCCTAAACTTACAAAAAATTTAATAATCTAATGACTATCCATTTTGCGGATTTTAAAATGTATCTATATCTCGCAGCCAGATGCTACTCCAACTAGGCTAATTCTTGTGAGCTATTACTTTAAAATTAACAGAATTCAAAAGTAAATAATGTCGAAGTTTAATTTTTTACCTTTATCACTAATATTTGTTTACTTCATTGTTTACTATTTAGTAACATTCTAAAACTGTTATATTGGACTAGGAATATTTTAGCTGTAGTTGCATATTCAGTACTGGTGCTACCCAATTCTCTGCTGAGTGCATGTTGGGATTAATTTGATAAAGTATGTCGAGTCCCATGTATCCTGGTATCCACACCGCCCACTTGTCGGTAACGGAAACCGTGTTCAAGAATTATGCTCCTGACTTTCCGCCTGACTAATGGCGCACCATGCGGAACGACGTGAAGCTATCCGGGCGTGAATCCTTCCATCAATTACCGGATTTATTACCTGGTAGCCTAGTAGTAGAAGTAGTTAGTAGTGTGTACTGGCTGTATACACTACTGTAGTTAACTAAAATTAACAACTCGTCATGACAGACGCACAATATTGCATATAAGCTAGAATGCAAAACATAACATAACAGAACATTGAAAATTTAGAATCAGATAGCCTAATATAGAGGTCCACTCAAGCGCATTTTTTAAATTAAAAGGAGGGTACTGAAAGAGAACAGGGGTCAATACTGGTCACATACTATCATTTTTCTATACGTTGTAATGCAACAGTTACTATAACCTTTCTTTAGCCTTTGTTGAGCAACAACAACAACATCTTTTAAATTAAAAGACGGTACTGGAAGAGAACAGAGGTCAATACTGGTCAAATACTATCATTTTTCTATACATGGTAATGCACACTATAACCTTTATTTAGCCTTTGCTGAGCAGCAACAACAACGCAATTAGAGAGCACAATGAAAACAAACCGAAAGGCGATAAAATAATATGTCCATTTGTGAGTGCAAAGCCAAAGCCAAAATCGGTCCGAGATATTCAAGCTACATTATCAAAACTCTACTTGAAATTTTCCTGCCTTGTTCGTTGTTTCCGATGATTTCAGGTGGAGCGAGTGATTTATGCGGCAGAAGCCTCTGGACGCAGGCCCAGATCTCGATGACTAGATGCCGCAGTGGGACACTGGGGGTCGATGGGTTAACTGCAGCGTGGCACGTAGCACGTACTTCTCAATTATTCCCCAGAGCGCGCCACCGGTGTACTGATCGACCGTTAGTTCATGATCAATTGCAAGGCCGTTAAAGGCACGACATGGCTGTGTTGTCTTATTTTGTAATAGGGTGTGAAATTACAATACAATACAATGAGGATTTAACGTCCATCTTCTTTATTGGGGAATGGAGTGTTCATCGAGGGCCAACCATAGGCGTAGCTATCCATGTGCCGGTGGTGGTGCTCGGGAACCACCACTTTCAAATTGGACACCACAACATTTTCATTTCCATCTACGCCCCTGAGGCCAACCGCCAACCAGGTCTCTAGCAGCTCCGCCGCCTCGATTAGACGGAGTCACATTCTGGCAGAGCACAGGATAGATAGATTTCTAGAGGGTAAAGGCTGATTTTGAGGGAAGGGCATGATCTGCCTAATAGCAGATGCCGCTGCTGAATAATTTATCGTTAATTGGCCCTCTGGCGGCCGTGCTGTGCATAAACACACATCGACCCATGTCATGCTGCCATATAGCATGGAAATACAATTATAGATAATTAGACGCACAAGAGTTTTCCATTGCAGGATTATGAATCCCCTGAAGCAAGTTAATCCGGTGGATTATACAAATTGATGAACTAATAGGACTTCCATTCAGCTTGTGTTTGTTCTGCAAATCAATAGCATTAATATCTGACTGCATTAATAAAAGTCGCACAAGTGAATTGTTATAATATGTAAGTAAATAATTATGTGGTACAATTTTGTTGAAGCATGTTTCCTACAATGTTCAGTGCTTGGATGAAACTGAAGAAAAAAATATAATCTGCTCGGTATGATAATCTTAAGAAAATCAGTTTTCTACGAGACTATTAATTAAACAGTTGTTCGAATCTCAGAAAGTTTGCTTCCAAAACTTACAGATTGTTAGAATAAATGTCTTAATGAAGAATCGATCGAGTGCTCTACCACACGGCAGGTCTAAGGCACAAGTTCATACACAATCTGCACTGTAGCTCGTGGATGAGTAAACCAATGGTCAACCTAATAAGTTGAGCCCTTCCAAAAGGCTTTACCTTTACCATGCATTCATAACATGATGCTTTAGTTCAAGGAAATGCATGGCATCCGAGGTGGTTTTTCATTGCCTTCCTTGGTGACTCCTTTAGTCGTCTTCTACGAGACACTTGCAGCTTTCGGTTGATCTATTATAGAGTATCCCTTATCCAGCAGGGGAAAAGTAGAATATAGTTTGGCTTTTAAATGGAAACCAACACGCATGATGGTGATGGCTATATACCCAATGGGATTGAAGAACTAATCATTGTTGGCAGTTTGAGCTTAAAGTCGCTGTATCATAACCAGATGATTATCGACTATCAAAATATCAACCAACGACTAGCTCTTCCGTCAGGCAGGTATTTATATTAGGCTTCAGATGTTGTGCAATGACTTATAACAGTTACTTGGCGTCGTTGGAACTAGTCATTCCGCATCACGTGATAGTTATGAATGCCTATAACATTTCAGAAAAAGGTAACAGATAATGTGTAACAGCTATATAAACCACATCACCCTCTCCCTGCCACTGAGACCACTCAATGGTAACGTCCAATTCCTCACCATAAGGTGATTCCTGGGACGTCAACGACCATTCTCTCAGGAAAACACATGACTAATTTGATCAACTATTTCTAAATAGCATAATCATAGTTCATGTTTTAACAATTACATTATAGGCAGCAGAAAATATAAATAATAATAATTATAATATATAATAATAGTTAGGATTTGAAATGCAACGACCGATAGAAGAACCACTCTGTTATGCAGGCCCACGTGGCGTGATGATGTTACGATCCATCAGACATCAACCCTTCACCGTGAGGTAACATGGGGTCAGCGGGACGTCAGTCTTCTCAAGATTTATTAACCATCACTCGTCGTATAGCGCTAATAAATACACTTTGCGAGAGAAAACTACATATAGTTATTTAAGAGTTTAGCGTTTTCTTTCTCATTCAAAGACGATATAAGAGAATCATCTTTGTCATCTAATATATCAGAAACATCGGCGATGACTGAAATTGGACTGCACGCCGATTTCTCCGTCCTAAAAAGACAAACTTTCCTCCTGCTATATTACAAAACGCGACAATGTTATTGAATGCGGTCATACATGTAGGTTTTGAACAACTACGTGCCACATTGTCCCATCTGTTATATATTGTTAGGTTTAACGTCCCCTTTCTCAGGTTTATGACAGCTAATTCTATTCTGAAGAATGAATTCAAATGAAACTCGGTTTACTCAATGAAATATTTCACTATTGAACAATTCAATCAAGATTTATACAACAAATCAGGCTTAAGTTAATCTAGGGGTTCCGAAGGACGTTACGCTAGCAATAATTTCTGAATGACCCATGCTTTATCTCATACTTCTTCTCTTTACGAATCTCAAACGTCAACTAACTCCAGTTCTTGAGAGGAATAGCAGTTAGACACTAGACTCAGCCTGTCTTAGAAATCAGAGGTTAAACACAGTCGTCCAGTAAGTAAAACAGACATCTAGACGTGGAGGTGTGCCAGATATAACCCCTAATCTAGAAATGAGCCAGACCTTAACAATATTTTACCCATCTCATTGTTTCTGACCTTTTGGTTTGTACTTTACTTTTTAAGGTTAGGATTGCCTGGATTGGAGATGGCGTTGGGAATTTGATCTTGAGATGTGGTAAAATGTATAATGCAAAATCGTAAACGGTTGAACTAAACTAAACGACCAGTAATATCACTCAGATATAACGAATCTCGCCAAAATTAGCAAAACTATTGCTTAAAGGGTTTAATAGAAATTACTATTAAATTTTATATCATTAAGTCAGAGGTTGAAATTCAGTTTTACCGCTCCAACACTATGGAATTCTTTGTCATATGATCTTCGGCATGTATTGTACATGTATTACAACCTTCTGTGTTCTGGTGTTAGGACCGATTGCAGTTGCACAGTTTGCCTAACTGTCCACATCCTCCCAAGAGAGTCCTGGACTCCCGTGGATTGTGATGACATCTACACTCTACATCCACTGATCGACTTGGCTGACTCGCAAACTCCTGCTCTGCATTATCAAATCTAATTCAGTGTACATTCAGAGATTCCTAATAATCAATCAATCAGGCATCCAATCAATCAATCAATCAATCAGTCAATTGGTGGCGCGCAGAAATTGCGGCCGCAAAAAAATTCTGTGAGATAATTTGTTAACCTTTTTAAGAATGGCTTGATAATGAATAATTACTTATAGTTACTAAATAATCTTCCTGATGGTGTTTAAAAGGCTTCAAACGATACAACCGAATTTAAGTTCGAGTGCCGCGAATCTGACGTTTTCTACATTGTATTGTATTGTACTGTATTGTATTGTATCATATAATACATCCGGGTTCACGGTATCGCCTACAATACAATACAATGAGAATCTAACGTCCGGTTCCTCGCCCGAAGGCTATGTCAGGGACGTCTCCAGCAGACTGTGCAACTGCAAGCGGTTCTATACCACCAGAACACACTTGCCAATACATAGACAGAAGAGAAAGCGAGAGCCGAAACAGTGCAAATTCATTAGCCAGGGCAAGAGAGTCTGATTAAAGATCTAAGGTGGAAACCGAAGATCATTTGGCAACGACTTGAGCTTTATGAAATTGAGGCCTGATTAAATTTTATCCTCATATGTAACAAAAGTTTTACTGTTAGACTTAGTATACATTAATGCATCGCCTATGATTGATTGATTGATTGATTGGTTGATTGATTAATTGATTAATCAATCAACAATCAATCAATCAAATGATTGATTAATTGATTGGCTCAATTCGAGTTCTCTCTTGCTTTCATACGCCTGTATCTATCTTGTATTATTGATATAATACTGTATGTATGCTTACAATGAGAGAATCCCATCATATTGTTCGTGCAGTCCTCATCAGATAAAAGACGGAATCTGAGATTTCAATATTTTCTCATTATTTCCCGTCAGTCACGCATCGACTTTTGAGCTGCAGTAATAACGGGAGTCGTAAAATCACTGTCTCATCCGATAGAGTCGTTGTTTTGTTGCGAGAAAATAAATAATCTTTCTTTCTTTAAAATCTTTATTAACTCAAACTATAAGTAGCTTGTCGTGTTTTCACAATCTTGTCGCACAGTGCCTCATTATACACCTTATTAGTTTATTCTTCAAATTGTTCAAAATGTAAGTTTGACATTGTGTTAAACATAGAACTTCCACCCCGCATGTATACATGCGGGGTGGAAGTTCTATGTTTGACATTGTGTTAAACATAGAACTTCCACCCCGCATGTATACATTTTCGAGCATGACAGAGTGGTCATCATTCTTCAAAATATGAGTTATTTAAATTTTTCTATATTTTTGACAACTCATACATAGCTCTTTTTTCACATATCTTTGTCTATTGATTTGATTATAGAATAGGATTTTGATGAGTCCCTTTAAGTATTATTTACTGTTTTCTTTCCTGCTATCTCCTCTCACTCTCTCTCTTTCTCTCTCTCTCTCTCACTTCTTCACCTTTCCCATATGGTTCGACCGCTCCTTATTGTTACAAGATTCCAACTCATCGCTGCTGGTGCCGTAGGGCAACAAAACCGACGTCAAATCATGCTTAGACCATCAGTCATTCATTTGAAGTAAACTATATACAGATTATTAGTAAACTATATAGACTAAATTATGAAGTAAATCTTTACTAATAATAGTATTTCTCCCTTCTATGCTATTGTTGAGTCTCCGCATGAAGATGCTGAATCGACCTATTGGCTTTCTCCTAATCATCTAATATTCTTTTCCTTCTCTACCAGGCAACATCCCGACACTCAGGAATTTACTTCTTTCCTTCCCTCACCTAACATCATATTGGAACTCCATATTGGATGGACTAGTCAGTAGAACTGTTACACTTGCCGGCGAAGTAGAAAGCCTATGTCACATAATAAAGCTGTAAGGCTAACTTTAACGTCTGCTTCCTTATCGAAGGATATCGTCAGAGACGGACCCGATTGGGACTCGATCCCGTGCAATCCTGCTTCACGAGCAAGCGTGTTACCTACAACGCTATCTAGTTTTGCAGCAAAATGAGTAGCATACCTTCAAGATATAAGATAAAATCTTATTTGATGTTTTAACCATAATACTGTGTAATATAATCACGTGATGAGGAGCTTCTGGCTTTGACTTCATTAAGCGTCATATTTAGCTGAAGATTATCCTTAATAATTAATACCAGACGAGGATCTTATATGTCCACATACTTCCTCTTAATGACTGATTACAGCGGTGCAGCAGCAGTGCACAGAATATTCTAGAAATATTTTGTTCTTGGAAATGTTGAAACAGATCTAATGTAGGATTATAATTCATTCAAGACTAATCACTAATTAATCGGCTCTTTGTTAATCTTGCGAAGACCGATTACCTTCTCATTATTGAATTCATTATTCTTTCATTCATTCACCCATTCATTCTGATCTTTAATTAGTTATTTTTTAATTTGTTCGTTTTCGTTCGTTCGTTCATAAATAGGTTCATTAATAAATTCATTCATTGATTTGTATGTTCAGGAATTAGTTATTTAATTAATGCAAACATTAATTCGCTCCTTTAAATTGTTCATTCTTATTTCAGTCATTAGCTCGTTTACTTGCTATAGGCCTGCAATGTTGAATGTATGCTATACATTTATGACAATGGCGTCGTGATTAGGTTTTGAACATTTGTATGCCATCCCAGATATCGTCGTCAGATGATGAACCGGACATTAAACCGTTATTTTATTTTGTTTTATTCACCTCCGACCAGCAACTGTGTAGTAATAATGTTACTAATGTAGGGCGTAGTTATTGTTCTGATGAGGGATTGTGATTTCCTGGACAATTTAAGAAATAATTGTCTACTTGCACAATGCACATTGATTTTTAAATTTCAGTAATTCTCGACTTTCTACAAATTTTTGATCTATGAGTCACATTGGGAATCATCGATTGGCGGCATACATGAAGCACATAATTAGACTCTATAGCAGAAATTCAGAAATCATGGTGTCCACAATTTTCTTTATCGCTTACCCTCTCTTTAGATCTCTCTATTTATTTCGATCGAAGTAGTTTGAGGTCGACCATTAGCCAATTGTTCTCTCAATTCTATATTCTACTCCTATATTCTGCTCTCTCGAGATGATATTGATTTTACTTTAGAATTTATTTCTATCGTAAAACTTAACATTGTTTTATTCCTACCAAGATACGGCCATACTAAATGTTCTCATGCGGTTAGACAAATTAGATGCAATTAGCTAAGTGCTGCGCTACTATTAAGACAGCGAAATAGCTAATTGAAATATTCAAATGTCTATTTAAAATGTAAAATCTAGGTATGTATGACGCTTTTTTATACCAATTTTAGTCAAAATCCCAATCAATCAATCAATCGGAAGCTTTTATACATCGCACTCTTAACTTGAATCTCAGAAGCGCTTTTGAAATGTGAAAGGTAGAGTAGCCTAGCCTGCAATATGCCACAACCGATTTGGTAAGACCTCTGCTAATCTGTAATTTGAGTAACCAAATGATCAAGTACACAGAAGTCATGGAGCAGACCACTTTGCCCTTCACTGCGCATCTGCGTTAGTCGCCTCTTACGACAAGTGCAGTAATCGGTTGGTATAAATTCTCAAGCTTTCCGGAACCAAAACGGGATCCCCCAAAACTAATTAATTATATTCTGCCTTTAAAATGTACTGCAATTTATTTATTTTAAAAATTGTAACCCATTCGAATGATCATATTTTAAGGATTCCTTGTTTCTTGCCCTTTGCCACCCCGCGTCCCACCCCCATTCGTTTATTGACTGAAGAAGCTCAGGATAATTAACGCATGCAATATAATGAATACCGAAATTAATACTAATCTTAAGTGTTAAAAATCTATAAAAATCTATATCAATCAATCTATCTATCAATCAACAAATCAGTGAGGATTTAACGACTTGTTCCTCTGAGCTTCCTCACCCGAATGCAATGTCAGGGACATCCCAAGCGGAGTATGCAACTTCAGACAAGTTGTAACTTCCAGATAACTCCTGCTTAATGGCATATCGTCGCAAATGGTAGGCCTATCTGTTAGAGTCGATAGCTATAACGGTCATACAACATTAATGATAATTTTAAATTATTATAATCACTGGACACCTGTTTTTATGCAAATTAATAATAATAAAATCTGTTATCCATTAATGAACTGTTATTGTATTGTCCTTTCTTTTGATCAACATGTCTATCTAGTGCTCTGCCAAGTGGCAGGTCCTGGGAGTCCAATTCCTCCATAACTCTCTATAGTTAGCTTTTCGTTTTATGACATCATATGTTCCACCTTCTTTTAGATCATCTGACATTCCTATACGGCTTCGTCCTCGTCCTTTTCTTCCATCCAACTTCCCTTCTATAATCTCCTTCATCATACCTTCACCACGCAAGACATGGCCAATCCAATTCTTCTTTCTTCTCAACATCGTTTCGATTAACACTCAAGCTTCACTAACCCTATTTAGTACCTCTTCATTTGTTATGTGTTATGTATAAGATAGCATCGTGAGAAGATATTGCGACCATGCACACGTCTGTATATCTTGTCTGCCTCAGAATCACGTGATGGCATGGGAACGATTCCCAGGTCAGTCGACAAAATATCCCCGGCACTCTTGGGCACGGGTGCGTATCTTGCGTAAAACTTACATTGGCTGCCATTAATTGAACGCTTAGTTCAAGATTGTTATGAGTGCTACATTTGCATTTGACTAAGCCTTATAATCTTGCCAACCATGTGTTAAGCATTTCACATTTTACATCAAGCATCTCGCAATCTTCATTCTGAAGAATCTCACTTGCTTACTGTTCCTGATATTCTAACCGAACCTAGCAGATGCTCCTCCTAGACATGCTGCACATACCTACCGTGTGGAACTCTTTGCCCTTCATTTTCTATCTTGTACTGCGCTATCTTTCGCAATTACCTCGAACTCCTTTGCTATCTCCTTAGATCATAAATTAAAACATTGCATTAATAACAATAGCGTTTGCTATTGATCTCGCCAGATGGCGAGATAGCCGGGATTCGTTTCCAAATTCGGCTAGCTAGCGCAGTCGTTAGAGCGTGTCTTGGTCAATGTACAATGATTGCTTGCTATTATAGCAATGGAGAGTAAAGTAGCTTGCCAAGGCTTACAACTTGTAGTCTTTACTGGGCTTTGAACCCGCGACCTCATGTTTCAGAGGCCGCATTGCTGCCATTAGATCACGCAGGCTCTCCTAGCAGTTCTGTATTAGAAATTGGAACACCTGAAATCGCTTAAAACTATTGTGTGCAATATTCGATACCGAACGTAGACGCGAAGCTGATCCCGATCCTGAGCGAATGCAGCACACAGGTGACATAATCATTATTCTGATGGTGACATCGCCAGCCTCACTCTATACAATTCAATCTGATAATTTGACCACATACACCCGACCTGTGGTTAAAATATCGTAGAATGAATAAAAGCACGTCAATTGATTGATTGATTAATTGACAAACCTTCAACAAGTTTCTGTAGACTGGCCCTCATAACGTGAATGTTTTCTATACCAGAGAAATGGAATCTAGTGTTAGAGTAGAAGCTCTCGTTCTCGTATCCTTTACCTGCTGCTCTGTTAGCCATCGCGTTAATCTGTCATCAATCAATCAGTCAACCAATCGATCAGTCAGTCAGCCAGTCGGTCAGTCAGTGAGTCAGTCAATGAATGAATGAATGAATGAATGAATGAATGAATGAATCAATCAATCAATCATCTCATAATCTCAATCGAATCTTTGTTTCAATAAAGCATTATCTCACTGAAATCATATCTAAAATTCACCAGCTTAAATATATTAATATTAATACTCCGATTCAGTGGTCTGTAATAGACTGCAGGGCGCTTTGTGGAGTAAAGCTGTAATACATAAGCTAGACCCCAATCTTTGTGACGGTAGTGCTCGATTGTGTTGAGCCGTCTTGAAGAGAAACCTGTGCTTCTGAACCTTGACGTTAAACACACACAAACCTACCTTAATATTATATACTAAGTATTTCCTATAATATTATAAAACACAAAAATATAATAATAATAACAAAACTAAAATGACTAAATGACCTAACTCAAAGTCTGAATCCCTCTCACTCTCTCTCTCTCTCTCTCTCTCTCTCACTCACTCTCTCTCTCACTCTTTCTCTCTCTCTCTCT
>JAQFZF010002043.1:0-12980 GCA_034695365.1 Enchytraeus norvegicus
AGACCATTAAGCAAAGAATTGCAGTAATCGATCTTGGAGTGGACAAGAGCATTAGCTAATACAATTGTGGAACTTTTGTCAAGTGAGGGCCGTATTTGCCGAAGCTGGCGAATATGGTAGATGGAAGAGCAGCAGACAGTCGATATGTGAATTTTAAAATCGAGTTGAGAATAAAAAATGACACTGAGGTTGCGTGCTGAGTCTGTGGGACTCAGTGAAATGTCTTTAAAATTAATGGAAGAGTTAGTAACTTTCGATTTTACGGGCTTTTACACTTACGGGCTTTTTCTTTTCCGTATTGGTACATCTACACATGACAGAAAGCACATGATTTTTCCTTTCGTAATTGCTGTTATTATGTTCATTAGTCTATTTTGTCATTCCTTGATTAATAGAAGGATACTTTGCCTTTTGATTGTCCGGCAATGCTGCCAGCGCAGATAAACGATAAACCTTCAACACCCTGGGGTTATTTTTTCTACGAATGATCTGTGATTCGTACCCGGATCAATTTATTCAGAAGGCGAACACTCTACCGATGTCGCTAAACCCCCGTGATGCAACAAAATAAGATCTCTGACCGTCCGTGATTTCTGGGTTCCTTGGTGCCAACCTAATGAACCTGGTTCTTTTGCACACGTCTTTATTTATTACCGGGTTTCCTGATTACCTGACGATTACGAAAAAATCAATCAATCATTCAATTCGAATTAACGTCCGTTACATCTTCTTCCAGCAACTACTAGCCGTTAATTTATTATCTTTATAGAGTGAGCATGGTGTCGACCTTAACAAGATGTTTGCTATTCTATGCTTTATAGTGGGCAAGCTACTGAAGATTGTCACAATATCATCTTTACGCAAGCTAGGACCAGGGGCGTAGACGGCAATTGAAGTGTGGTGATGCCCAATCGTGTAAAATGAACTGGAGGAAATATCAATATGCAGGACCAGGGGCGTAGACGGCAATTGAAATGTGGTGATGCCCTATCGTGTAAAATGAACTGTAGGAAATGTCAATCGGTCAGTAGGTAACAGCAGGACTTATCGTACTAGATACATGGATAGTTTATACATGAATACTATATGGATACTAGCCTATGCATAGAGGGAGGGGACACCACTTATACAAAACGTCCCAGTTCATGAGAAAGTGGTGGTGCCGATCACCATTACCCTCAAAAATTGGTGGTGCCCGAGCACCACCGGCACCATAGGTAACTACGCCAATGGCTCGGACACATAAAATGCAGCAGACCATTAGAGTTTACTTAGACCTTTTGTTCCTGACTTGCTATAATTCTCTATATGAATGCAGTTCTTCTGGTAATTTAATCTCTATGCAATTTAATCACTTTCCAGGCAGAGTAGTCAAAGCCTATCCCTGAGAAGTGGCCGTTCATACAGTAGCCTATGTCTGGCTGTCGACAATGGTATCCTACAATGGGCTGCCATATTAAATCGTTTGCATGTATCGTAGGCGATTCAGCACTCTACCGTCACGACGCGGTGTTATTTTGCGCTTTCCACCGGTTTTCCAGCGACATGGTAGGCTACACCATAGAAGTACTAATATATCACTAGAAGGCTCAAGCAATAGGAATAATTAGTGCTCCCATGGCTATATTAGTACACTCCGGATGTTGATATGTGAAACTTATAAGTATGAATAGCCTAAGTATGACGTCATGGAATCGAAAAACTTAACAACATTAATACAGAGTAATTCAATAAAGTGTCTAAATAAATAAATGACGTCATTTATTCATCTCATTTTAAACATATTTAAAGTTACATATATCAACATCCGGAGTGTACTAATATAGCCATGAGAGCCCAACTTATAATTGTTCTAGTCTATATATTAGTATTTCTATGGGTTACACTATCTGCTAGCGGAGAACGCAATAGCCTATAGGCCTATTCTGAACTGCATATCAGGGTATACGCAACCGAGATACAATGACTTTTTAGAATAGCCTCTTATTTCAGAACATTAATCTGTTTTTTTACGAAGTTCCAGATATCAACCTTGCGGCCACTGTCAAAAGAATTCGAAATAGGAATATAGGCCTATGTCCTATAGTAAATGTTTTTAGCACTGAAAATGTATGACTCCTTCAACAAACTAACCACACACAAATAAAACAATATAACATAAACTAAAGTAGGTGAATAAAAAATAACCGAGTCAAGATACAGTGTATTGTCTAACATGACAATTAGTTACTCAGAATTGAGATTCTGTGCAGAAAAACGAATCCTGTTCTATGGAATGGGATCAAACTAAAATATATTTTCAGTTATTTTGTACTAATAGCACCATTGTATAATAGTGTGTATATATCATTAACTTTGACTCATCTTAAAGGCAACTTTAAAGGAGATATTGAGAAAAAATATCTTTTTTCATGGGTGCTTTACTGTTTTTGGCCACTATTGTGACTTCTACTAGTTAGGGCGACTTCCTACATCACAACACTCATCAAATGTAAGCAAAATTAGGCAATATAGATCTATATTAGTCTATATGCTACTGACTGATATAGATCTATATAGGCATTGACTGAGGCGGTGTATAATAAACCGCTCTAGCCAATGACAGGCTTACATGAACATATCGGTCACAAAAATGTTACATTTCCTGCACGATTTTTTATTTCAAAGTTGCATGTATTTCTGTTTTGATCGAGCACCAAGAAAAGCACCCTACAGCTAATGTTGCTATGCTAATGCACGGTCTTCTATGTCACTATGTGAATAGGTCCTATTATATTTTTTGGTATTTTGAAACTTTAAGACTGCGTGCCCTATATAGAAGATTTTGATTGATTGACATTATCAGGCTGATAGCCTGCCTGCATTGTATACAGTAGATCACATAATGTAGGGATAATCTCTATAAGCTCCTATTCATCTAGAAGTCCTAGCTTATAAGATTACCCGAGCAGGCCATAGTAGCCACGTCGTCAAAACCTATAACCCATGGACTACATCATGAGGCAATCAGAAGTAAACCAAACTGTTTATTTCAATCATAATGTCAATTTAGGCCTACATGAAAACTTACCGGTGGCGATAGCATAGTGGTTGGCGTGGCACGCTCAAATGCAAAATGATCAAAGAGTCCTGGGGTCAAAACCAAATCAGACTACGGGGATTAAGCTACCGGTACTGGTTAATCGCTATCTGCTAGAGGAGAACGCAATAGCCTGATGGCAATAGAGGAGAACGCAATAGGTTTATATAAAAGATTCGTTAGAAGAAATTGCATGCGCATGTTCGAAATCTATTTTGTAAATATAGGTTTGTAGGATTAAAGTCAACAGGACTGAAGATAGGATTAAAAAGGCCTATAGACCTGAATAGGTCGTCATCGGTATTTACTAAATTGGCCTACGTTAGTCGCCTTCTACGAGTTCGTGCAATTTTCTATTTCCATAGTCCTTTATTAAAATGTTCGACAAGGCTTGGCATTGGAGAGTGACATGAGCGGAGACGATCTATTACCATGTTTGCAAGATCCAGGGCACAAATTCTATAAAATATGATAACTGTACCACTCATTAAGGAGACCCCACAATCAGTCAAACAAATTCTTAGCATTTATTACCACTAAGTGGTTTTCTGTTGTCTGCCTCAATAGCTCCACTGGTCGTCTATCAGCACCCGCGTTCAGTTATCGGTGAGGCAACTATCAAATGTCTATAATAGATCAAATGCCAGACTACATAAAATTAAAGAAAGTCACACTGCTTCATTAACAAATATGGCAAATATGTACTCAACAACTCAACCGAGTTTATGTTGAGGAACTCGAACTTAGGTCGTTAAATCCTTTATGTGATTGAATCATGATATATTGGGTATGCATGGCTGCGTGTCTATAGAGATATTTTGCAAAAAAACACCATAATAATGAATAGAGGGTGGGTGAAGAGCTGATAGATCAGCGAGACTAGCAGTATAGAGATCCATAGACCCGGTACACAACACATGGCTTCCCTTAGCACTGCTACAGCAGCCCTTCACCTAGGAATATTATTCTCAGTGCTTTAGGACCCGATTAAATTTTTTTTAATCTTCTTTTATTCCACACACGTCCACCGCACGTGTTTCAGGGTTTCCTTGCTTAGTTTCTGTTTTTGGTATTTTTTGTAGTCTTCCTTCACACGGGTTAATCGTACCATTGCCGTAAAGAGCGCACTAATGCAGCAAGCGCTGATGCACGATTAACCAGCACCGGTGGCGTTATTATATTTCTGTAGTCTGAGCTGGGTTTGAACCCACGACTCTTCATTCACCTCACGCCTGAGAGCACCACGCTAACCACTAGACTACCAGCACCGGCGGTAGTCTCCCATCTCCCTATCTACTATTTAGTGACCTGCCAGATGATATACCAGGGAAATTACTTTAGAGTCCACTTAGTTTCGCTCACCAATGAGCACATTATCGATCTACAAAATGAGAAGATGCCTTCAGAAAGTATTAGCCTTTACCGCACTTCTGAGGATGTTTTAAGCACCTCATGGTTACAGTAACTTTTCTTACACTTAACGAAAGCCTTCTTGTTATTGAGTGATTAAAATTCTTATTACACATAACTGCTTCATATTTTTCTATTATGAATTAAATGAGGGCTTGTTTCCATTCTTGTTATTACGATAAGCAAGTTACACAAATATCTTCTTCAAGTGCAGTAATAGTTAGACATGTTGGAATGTTGGGGGGGGGGAGGTATTAATAGTATAAAATTGTATTAATAAAAAATACTATTAAAATATATATATATAAGCCTATATCAAATATAAATAAATAAATAAATATATATATATATATATATATAAAGCATATCCTATGGGATTTTACAATGGAGCACCTTAGTAGTCGCGACTTGAATTTTTTTTATGACTAGTCGCGACATTTAGGGTCGCGACTATCCAAACCCCATTAGGGACGACTGTATAGGGTTGGTAGGGAGTGTCGTGACTATACACGTTCGACGAGTTTATATATATATATAATACTAGATTCCGCAGGAGCATGACATGCGCTATATTCCAGCAGCAGCATGACAAAGCTATAAATAGCTCTAGCAGCTAAAATATGAGTTTATTTCACACATAAAGGCAAAAGACAGCAAAAATATAAAAATGAAATAAAAAACATCATAATCACACACCACACTAAATAGTCCTTAATAGTATCAAGTAGTAGTTTAGAGATAACAATTTAACAAATTTTTAATGAAATGACTGGTTTAGAGATATCACATTTTTTTTACAATTTTATTTATATAGAAATTGTGATTATGAAAAGAATTGAATGTAATTCAGAAAAACATCAAGACCTTCAAAGTCTGACCCGGGAGAAGACCCTTAAAGAAGATGAAAAAAGAATACGATTGATATTATTCATACCGTTTTCTTTTGACATCAGTTTTGATTTTGAACATGGAAACCGCTAACTACTATAACCTGTAGTCACTGTTTCTATTTAATTTTCTATTGAAATGAATTTATATAACACGAATCAAATTAGCAAAACATGTACTAACTAACATAAAATATGAAAAGGGACAAAGGGACACATTTTAGCCTATGTATCAATTTCGTCCTGAATACAGGCTGATGCAGCCACTGTACACTGTACACAGTGTACAGGGGATGCACTGGACACAGTGTTGTCCAATATTGTTGGATTTGACGTCCATTTCTAACATAATTAACACAATGCAGAGTCATAGATTTAATACCGAATTATTTTACTCGTACCATTAGTTTCACCATGAGTACACAACAATTCTCGCATCTTAATAGTTCTTGCTCCTATCTTGTTCCACCTACTTCACCTATCAACTCTGAACACAAAACTGTACAGCGTACAGCAAATTGAACATTAAACTTAAACATCTAATTCAACTTATCGAGAAAATATAATAAAATGATATCAAACAATAACACAATCATAAGGAGAGCCTCTCACCTCCGGGCCCGTCAGGGTTGCCGTAATCTTCCCAGTTCTTGCGCGACTCTTCATCCGTCAGTCTGCACATGGTGCATAATAAATAAATAAAAATTATAACAAATAAAAATAAAAATAATTGAGATTTAATTAAATGAGAATTTAACGTCCTGTTCCTTACCCAAAGGGGATGTAAGGGACATCATCAAAGTCCGGTTACTCATACGAGGATGATATCTGGTACATATTTATTTATTTATTTTATTGTTTAAACACAGACCACGAGGATCCATACAGAAATAAGAACAATGACAAACATACATATTATGCAAACAAAAACATGACAAACAAAAAATAAGCAAAGCTGTGATAAAAATACACATAGTAAATGCTACATAAGCACTATAATCATGCGTACGCAAACCACCAGCAAGTTACAAGAAGTGTTCAGTTTACTCCTAAATCTTATACGAGCATTGTGAAATATAGTATTAAACATTGGAAGGCCTAACTGAAGAAGAATACTGGTTACACTGTCATACTTGTGAGAGCAAAACATTAACTTAATGCACGTAACGTAACAAGAAATTAACTTTCTCAATACTGTGACACTATAATTACACCATAAAGATATATATTGTAGAAGCACATGCAGAACAACTTAAATAATGTCAATTTTACTGCGAGTGAGCACTTCTTAAAGAGATTAATAAGAATATTGATTCGTGTAAAAAACAACTAATAAACCAATTAGAGACAGTTTTCAAATTATGGCCATAGTTGAACCATGGTTGAATTACAACGCCAGATTGAGTTGTGAAAAATGTTGTCCTTATGTCAAATCACAGTAATTCGCATACAATTGCAGAGATGGCCATAAACTATTATGAAAATGTCCTCTCACAGATGTACACTTCATAGGAATATAATTCTGGTTTCTTAGTACTTTTAATTATTAATCACTACAAGGGAGTAACAAGACTGTTTGTATAAAAAATAACTGTCAGATGTCGCGCGTGTTGCCTGTATGGTGTTTTGAACAAGGGTTTCACCTATTTTAAACATGGCGGTGTGTGGAAGCAATGTTGAACAGCACAACGGTTTGCAATAAGGTTTATATTTAAAGAAGGTGAATCTGCCTCTAATACTTACATCAGATTACAGAGGGTGTATGATGAACATTGTATCAGTCATGATCAAGTTTTTGAATGATTTCATAAGTCTAAAACTGGAAGAACAATCATCAACAACGAACCACGCAGCATGTTCATTACGTCATATGGGCAACACGCGCAAGGTGGCCTAGCGACGTCAATTTCCAAGGTAATGTAAATATTATTGCTGTTTTTATTAGCCAAGATAGAGCTACATGTAGAATGTTCTACCAAATATTGTATTTCTACATCTGATAGTTATTTTTTTATACAACAGTCTCGTTACTTTTGGAACATCGCTCAAATCTAATTTATTTTCCTGGAGCGGCCGCTGAGAACCTGAGAAGGGCTCCAGAGCCCCTAGTGCTTTGAGGAGCAGAGTTAGAGAACTAATGCCAGTGTATGTCTAAACCGGTTTATACTCACGCGTCGTAGGCCTTTGTGATGTACATAAATCTAGTGGGATCACCCGTCTCTCTGTCAGGATGATAGATGAGACTGAGCTTACGATACGCTTTCTTGATCTCTCCTACGTCGGCTCCCTAAAATACAAAATAATACAACTATACATCGGCTCCCTACAATACAATATAATACAACTATACATCGGCTTCCTACAATACAATATAATACAACTATACATCGGTTCCCTACAATACAATATAATACAACTATACATCGGCTCCCTACAATACAAAATAATACAACTATACATCGGCTCCCTACAATACAATATAATACAACTATACATCGGCTCCCTACAATATAAAATAATACAACTATACATCGGCTTCCTACAATACAATATAATACAACTATACATCGGCTCCCTACAATACAATATCATACAATACTTGTAATCAATCACTCAATCAATAAGGGTAATACAATACAATAAAACACAATGCTCACAATATATATCAATAAAAGGTGGCAAAGGATGAGCATACATTACAGTCATAAAATATCTACCATAGTACAAGTAATTATACGCAACTCGTAAAATTAAACTATAATAGCATCAGTTACCTACAATAAAATACAACAAAATCAAATGCATCTGGTAACAGATTTAAAATATGGCTTACACATATTTATATTTTTCTACTGAAACAATATTTATGAATTTTCCAAATTAAAAGTTATTTAAAAGAAATACTGGATCGTGCTGAGCAGCAAACATACTAACTTGGTGTTATAGCCAGTGGTGTTATAGCTTAGTTGTATGTTGTCTGACTTTGATGCGGGAGGTTCTGGGTTCAAATCCGAGTTAATACTCAAACAATTATGGTTGTTTAAAAAAAAATTAAGTTATAATACCAGCATTTTTGGGCAAGGTGTGTAACCGGTGCCTGGTCAGTTAATCGCTCCTACTTGGAAGCCATTGAGGCACCACATTGTTGTAAAGGTGTGATTAACCAGTGACCTTTGATTGCATAACTTATGTAACATTGTTTGTACATCATATGTGTCGTTGTAAAGTATAGAGATGCTCTGGCATGATATACTATATCAAACATTAAATATTAACATTAAAGATGGTAGCGCCTTCATGCTTGCACATGACTGATAGGACTGCTATAGAGATTCTCATAAACTGAAGTTATAAAAGCTGGTAAATTAAACTAAATTTGATGACACTTATATTAAGGTCAGATTCATTGAGAAATCAGACATTAAATCATAATTGTATTGAATCGTCGACTAATTATCATTCTATAAGGATGATTAATTGACAGGCGTCATCAGCAGCCTACAAACCCTGTCAATGCCGAGCTCTGCGTAGGGATCAAACTCTTTGAAGTCAAGTTCGACCATTGAAGCCTTGTAGGCGATGTAAAAAAAGAATATCCAGCCTCCTATGATTGCCAGCATCCTACACACACACACACAGGCATACATTGAAGCCTTGTAGGCGATGTACACAAAGAATATCCAGCCTCCTATGATTGCCAGCTTCCTATACACACACACACACACACACACACAGGCATACATCAATGAAGTCTATACATGGAGAGATTGCATGGCGCCTCGGCTAAACATCTCGGCTGAGACTCCACAGGTGTGAGATTCGAATCTCTGGCTAAAACTTCGCTGATTTGCTTTTATACAAGTAGTCTACATGTACAATTATTTTATCATGTAGAATAAGCTAGAACTTTAGAACTTATAACAGCGGTGCAAGAAAACTGAGACCATTAATTATAAGCATCTCATGCACTAAGCTTAAATATTACCTAATATAGCTTGTGGAAAAAATGAGCGTACAATATGTTATATTTATTACAACCCCAGAATGTATACCACATACATGTATATATTATATACTATTAAATGCTCTACGGTACGGGAAATATAAGATGATAATATTTATACACCATTCCCCAGATAAGTCAATTTATTAATTTGTGAGGCAAAACCAATCTCACAAGAGATAATGTGATTTTCTTACAGCCATACGTTTTAATAATATTTAGGAAAATTGGTATATGCTATGAAATTCCTAATACCAAAATAACTGCAATATCCATACTTAATATATATAAATTTAAGTGAGATTAATTTTTGATAAAACTTAAACTGTGGTATGTAATTCAAGATACATACAGCAGCCACTTTCTAGCAGACTTCCACGGTTGATTAGCTCTCACAATCTGTCTCTTAACATTGCACGGGTAACAGTGACATTGTACCTTCTTCTTTTCCTCATCTACAATCAATCAATCAATCAATCAATCGATCAATCAATCAATCGATTTCAGGTAATACTGGACAGTTAACCATTGACGTAACATTAGACATTCGTTACAATTGACAATCACTACAATTGACATAACAAGATTTCAGCCAATCAATCACCAATACGAATCAATTTTAACAAATAAATAAATAAAATTATGAGCAATCACTAAATAAGCTTATCAGTTAGTCATTACAATCAACCAATAAAATATGTAATATACTTTGATTTATCTAATTCATAGGATTCTATCTCCAATTCTCCATCCAATACTATAGATTGACAATTAGTACTTTAAATTCATCCATAGTCGAATTTAATGTCAGTTTTGTAGTCAAGTGGTACATCTAAATATAAGTAATGTAACCTTTAGCAGATTTTCTTGGCCACAGATAGTAGGTTGCTGGGAAGAGAATGAGAGCGACGAATGAGAGAAGAAAGTAGTAGAACGTTCCGCCATGCTCGTCATACTCAAACTGCATTCCAGGCATGGCTGCCTAACTATGTGTGCCTGGCTGCCTAACTATGTGTGCCTGGCTGCCTAAAGATGTGTGGCTGACTGCCTAACTGTGCCTCTCACTGGTAGGCTTCTAATCTGCGCCTATATCTTCAACATAAATGAACGTCATGTCAGTACAAATATCTTTAGCATAACATGGTAAAGTTTATTTCAAAAGCCTTGATGGTCATCCAGTAATGATTTACTGTGAGCTACAGAGATAGGCGTGCAGTGAGTGCTATATGAAGGTAATACATAGGCTAATATTTAACTTGTAGTTTACTACAGTACCTAATATGGCACTGGTAAAGAGACGTGCCTGTGTCATATTTTCTTTTCTTGTTGTGTTAGGATTATGGTATGGTTTGGGGTTGGCCTAACCTCCACCCCAACCCTAATTTATTCTACACTATCTGCGAAAATTTAATGAAAATCGGTAAAATTGTATTGCACAGGCACGTCTCTTTAATAGAGCCCCTAATACTACACTAACTGTAACATTACATAGGTAAGAGCCCATAAAGCTGGTGAACATTCTAAATTTTGACTTCACTGGTTTAATGGATTTTTATTCTATTCATAAGATTGAGGTAAGTGACGATAGTGTTCGATGTTGTCTTGGACGACGGAAGCACTGTAATTGCTCTTGTTGTTATTCAACATGGAAATTATCCTGATATTAGTGTAGTGATATAGCATTCAGTGTGGTATAAAATACTTTTCGCAAGTATTTAAGATACTTAAATACTAAATGCTCTTAAAAAGTATTTAAAATACTAGTTCTAAATACTGTGCCGCATAAGTATTTAAAATACTAAATACTAAATACTATACGCAATTAAAATACTAAATACTTTTTTAGTAAGCTAAATGAAACAAACTACTACTTTAGCAGCTTTTTTTCCTACATGTTCAATATAGTAGTAGACACACCACAGCTTTAGACATACAGGGACAAAGTTAAATCGTTTTATATGACTAATATTGTTGAAAAAATTACTAAGGACTGCATGTCATTAATATGCCTATGTACAGGCCGAAATAATTAAGACTGGTCAGCAAGAAGAAGTCCATTATCATGTCTTGCAATCAATTGTCCATTGAAAAAGACGCTCCTCTGGAGCGGAAGATGTAAACCGCATTTAAAGGTTGAAGTAATAGTAGCATTACTCCATTGGCCAGAATTGACTCCGCGGTTTCTGAGCTGATTCCGCTTCTAAGCGATTACAGCACGCAAGTAACAAAGTCATTAGTCTGACGACAAGGTCGCCATCCCTACTTTGATCAAGTATACACCAGACCCGTGTTTACCTTCACAATCTTCTGTTCCAGTCGCCTACTACGCACTAGTTGTTTCCAATTTATCGACCAATGAAAGGATGGAAAGCTTTGTTAGCTAGTGTACATCTGAGATTTTACTCTCTCATTGACTCGACCGGGAATCGAAGACTACAAATGGTCTTCTCAGCTGAGTAGTGACATGGCACAACAAGTGATATCCAAGAAAAGCAAACATTCAACAGTTATGCCAGAGACATTGCTTATCGACATTCTCTGCTTCACAATTATTATCGTCCATATAGTCAAAAGTATGTGGCCATTGCTTATTCCTGATATTGTTATGCTTCAAAAACTGTTCTATCATTCAAAGTTGTCAATCATCTAGATTGTGTAGCCATTTAATCTTGTACATTTAGTTTACTGCTTTGCTCAATGTTTGTGGTATGGAAAGCAATGTGATAAAATGTAAAAGTATTTTGAAAAAAGTATTTAGATGAAGAGATTCTAAATACTAAATACTTGCAAAAAAGTATTTAAAATACGTCTTCTAAATACCTACTCACAAAGTATTTAAAATACAAGTACAAAAGACTCTTAAAGTATTTAGGGTAGTATTTTAAATAAAAGTATTTAATATACATTACAACACTGCTCCTACATCGCACTTAGCAGTATCGATAGGCCTACAGAGCTACAGGCTGTGAGTGTTGTGCATATAATGATACTTACATTAATGAGATCAGAGATGAGAGACATTCTAAAGAACAAATCCAGCGTCACATCCTCGTTTTCTAGAACCTCCTGTAATTAATGAACAGTAACTATGAATACTGATAGGCAGTCGCTATATTTGATTTTAGTAGAGAGACCCCACATCTGAAATGTTAGGACAACAATTGCGTTGTATGTCTGTGTTAACACTGAACACTGTGAACAATGCAGGCAGCCAGCATGCAGTGGCGGCGCCAGACCGTCCGACCAACCAAGTCATTGTTAGATAATTAAAAACTAAAGGCAGGTCGTAAAAACAGTAATACAATAACAATATAACAATCAGGCAGTTCTGGTCTCCAGGTCAGATACCAGGTCAAATGCTTTTTTATCAGGTTATAACCTTTTTACCTGGTGCTACCATTTAACCTGGTGCGACCTGGTGTGGCGCCGCCACTTCTAGCATGATATATTATACTATCTTGGAGTAGTACTTAAAACTAGTTAATCTAGATAATTAATATCTACATAATAACGATAGCAGACCTACCTGCAGTGATCCACGACTACATCTCTGCACAACGTAGCAGATATGATCAGGTTCTACACAGGCTCCGATAAAACT
>JAQFZF010002044.1:0-12979 GCA_034695365.1 Enchytraeus norvegicus
TCTCTCTCTCCCCTCCTCTCTCTCTCTCTCTCTCTCTCTCTCTCTCTCTCTCATCCTTCCTCGCTCATAGGAGCTGTTAAAAAGACATTAACACTATTCTGGAGCCGCATGTGTTATGTCTATAGAAGATATTTTAAAGTATGCTATATAAGTGTACGTGTGTGGGAATAAGGATTTGCATGGGTGCATACTTTGTGAGTGCATTTACAAATCCAGAGGGGGAATGATGGAGTGAACGCCTCTCCCTGGAAGCCTTAGATTTTCCGCAAACGGGCATGAATTTGGTCAAAACTCCGTCAAGCTGTTTTTGCTAAATTAACTTCTGTGTATATGTGTGCTTCTGGATGTGTGCTTGTGCTTGGATGTGCATAAAAATAGCATGTATGCCTAATTGTTTACATATATGTATGTCCATTTGTCTTTTTGTTTTCACGTGACAAATTAATTAATAAACACATGCATTAGCACTGTTTACTTCATTTCTATGAATTTAAGCAAAATACAGACCTCTGAGAATATAAAACATTAATGCTTGCAGAGATTATCGTCTTCTTAAGTTATTAGTAATTAACCGATAAACTGGATGATATTTTTATAACAGCCTTTTTGTTTACGTGAAACACTCCTGTTGACGTGAAAACTATGACAGCTTAATGTCTCTCCTTTAGAAAGCTAATTTTTATTATTCATTAATATTATCTATTAGTTCTTCCCACCAACTTCTGCTGCTACTATGCAAGTACAAGCTTATTATTATTATTATTATTATTATTATCCGAAACAATACAATGACGATTAAGAAATTGTGTTGCTTGTATATTCTTGATTTGTGATTTTTCATTAGCTTGTTTTGTTGGTGTTTGAGGTCGCTTTGTCATAGCTAGATGATTGGCGATTGACAGCAAATGCTAAGAAAGTCAAGATGGTGTAAGGTCAATTTCACTGCTCATAATTGTGCAGAAGTTGAGGTAATAAAATAATAACAAAGTTTTAACGTCCGCTTCCTCATTCAGGAATGGTGAAAGGTACTTATACAAGCTATTGATTAACATAATCTATTTTCACTCTTTTTATTTGCGCTGCATGTAAAGTATATATATATATATATATATATATATATATATATATATATATATGTATGTATGTATATATATTTCCACTGTTTTTCTTTGAGCAGGAGTTGAAGTACATGTATCGAGTGCTGCAGGACGCCCAGGTGGAGGTGAAGAGGGGTACGGTGGACAGGGACAGGCAGATGCTGGAGCTCAAGGTGGCTCATGAAAGGAAGCTGAGCCAGGCCGATGAAGAGATAGCCAGGCTGAAACAAGAGATCGACTCTATGATCAGTGGCACCAAGAGATCCGATGTAGGCCTGGTATGTAGAGATTTATTTTTCAATTTACTGATTAATCGTGTATCAGCGCTTGCTGTAGTGCGCTCTTTACGGCAATTGTACGATTAACCAATAGGATGGCAGACTACAAAATATGCAAAAACAGAAACTAAGAAAGGAAACCATGTAAACACATGTGATTGATTGAATGAAGGGAAGATTTAAAAAATAACAAAATAAAATAAAACTCAAAGTCTTCATTGTATTGCATACTGAGCATTTCTCTCAAAGAAAATGAACATTTAAACAAATAGAAATAAGATTACAATGCAAATTCATCATTGTATTGCATACTGAGCATTTCTCTCGAGGCTCTCTTTTCTCTCAACTTAATTCAGTGCCGGTATGTAGTCTCACCAGCAATGAAGAATTCCTCTATCGTTCTATCGCTACCAATATTAGAAAAGATTCCTAGCATTCCAACGATTAAAGGTCTGGACTTTTTTGAGCGCATGTGACTTTCTATGGATACATTTTTTTTCTTTCTCTGTGTTTGACACAGTTTACAGGAGCCAGTAGCTACGTCGGTTAGGTTTCCGAGTTGGGATCAGTATGTGCGGGGTTCAAATCCGGGGCTCGCCCGTCACTGATATCTCTGTCAAGAGATGAAACTGACGTAAACTTCGGCTTTAGCTTTTTAGCTTTTAGTTTCTAGCATTACTCATTGTGCACGGTCACTGACTTGTGCGCAGTCATTTAATAGAAAAATCATTATGCATAGGAGCAGACGTGCATAAAACAACGATCGTGTATAAAACACGATCGTTCTACTTGGTTGAGTTCTTAGAGAAGCATGCTCGAGTTATGAGTTGGATTAAATCAATGTAAAGTACGATGACATATTAGAATAATTTATAAGTAGCAATGGTTTTCTCGAGGTCGCTGTTTTATCGTAATAACTTAAGGCATTTAGCATAAAACGGTTCTTTCTGAATTTATTCTTTGATTGAAACGCACAAATTTATGAATGAATCTTTTTTGAAGTATCCACTGGAGAATTTTGTAATAACAAACACATGCCCTACTTGTTAGTATTATGTATCATAGGTCTTGTCCACATTGATTTTGGCAGAATAATTCTTCAATACCCTGAATTGTGGTGTTTCAAAGCGCTTCTGAGACTTGGCTAAGAGTGCGCTATATTAAATTCTAGTAGTGATAGCATGTACTTATAAGTTTACTACGCTCTACAAAGGATAAGACATTGATCGTATGCGTCCAGAGTGGATAAGGTATAGCTAGTGAGAATATGATGGGCAGAATTTTGGTGTCTACAGGCTACTTTTCTAATGAAATATATGCAGTAAAATGTTTTCAGCTTACATCAGGTCTTTTTATTAGCTGCACATCTAGTTTCATCACTGTCACTACCAGTCACCTATTATTCATTTACGTGACACCCTAGTACCGGCTGTAAAAAGGTTAATACGATGCTGGAATACAAACCATAGACTCACAGATCAACTTGTTATTTTACTCCCATAATATTCTTGCCTCGTCTCAGATGACCAGGTTACTGTATTATGTGTATAATGGATAAAAAGTATTTATTCTATGTGCGTAGAGTAATTTAGTAAGTTATCCACTTGTATACACTTGTATATATGTATGTCATAAATCAGTCAGTCGTTGGTTCAATTATAATTCAACTTGTTTTTCGTCGCCCGAAGGCTATGTCAGGGATATCAGTCCATCAGTAATGTCGTGCCGAAGGTCCTGCATTTTATTCAGAAAATGTCGGCTTTAAGTCAAACTGAAGGCTTGCATGTGCATGTGTTTTGTCAAACCAAAGACTGTATGTGTTTCATACGAACTGACTAACTCAGATACTGATGAAGGAACGGGACAATCACTTACACATCTTGACAGCATCGTAGTTTTTTATTGACATCTATTTAATATGTAATAATTACTGTTGATATTAAAATTAAAATTAAAATATTCCATGCGTAAATGGGTTTCATTCGCCAAGGATGATATCAGGAGGCGGTCTTCAATAGTAGGATATAAGATAATTCTTCAATAGTTAGTTTTGTTTTTCAATATAGTCCTACTACTTAAATTTAATAATAAAAGTGACTAAATGTCACACGAAGCAATTAATTTTTTTATTTTATGTCTTCTTTTATATCATAACGTGTCGTCTATTATGCTTGTCTGACATTATAAATGATTTGTCTGTGCTAGTAGTGCCAGCTAGAATTCATATAAAGAAACGTTTACACATTTTTTCTACAAAACTTATTCCAGTATATTATGAATGATGGTGCCGTCAGAAGTCTGACAACTCTACCATTAATCACTCTCCAACCTGAATTATCCAGATCCCATATCTCGAGCATGATAATATAGTGATTCTACAGCGTTACACCATAGTAGTAAAGTGAAACGAGTCGGCTATATAAAAAAACTACACTGATTTAACTTATGGTTAACTTACTATTTACTATGCGTTGCATACTATGCATGGTTAATTTACTATTTACTATACGTAGCATATGATCACGCAAATGTAATTATGTACCGGTATACAATCGTATAGACATACAGTTGTTGGAATAGACTACAATACAGTTGTTGGAATAGACTACAATCTTTTTCTTTCAGTCCATGATTGCTCATGTTTAGCTCAGTTTTGATCATTATTCTTCATGATTTATTTATACACACTTCTGTGTATATTCTGACGTCCCTGACATCGTCGTCAGACGATGAAACCGGGGTTAAATCAGTATTTTTAAGAAATATGTATACTTCACTGTGTGGGTATGTCTATATGTTGTGTGCAAATGGCTGTCTGTATTGATAATTAATATAGTTGACTTGCAGTCATGCAGGATATGAAGTAATCTATTATCACTTTCAGTAGTTTATGACTAGCTTATGACTAGTTTATTACTGGGTTGTGTATTAGTCTAACTAATCAATGAGTGCAATAACTCTTAAGCCGTGTCGTTGTTTTAACTGATATGGGCATAAATCACTGGGAGTTCTTTATGACATTGGTAGAGTGTTCGCATCAGAAGCATGTGATCCAGCATCGAATCCCAGGTCAGTCAACGAAAGAGTATTCCCAGGGTGTTTGGAGGTTTATCGTTTACCTGCGCTAGCAGCATTGCCGATCTGTCAAATGGCTAAGGTACGATTAATCATGGAGTACGATTAAATAACAAACACAAAAGCAACATTTAAAAAAGGAAACTATCAAGTTTCACGTGAAGATATAGGAATAAGAAATGACATTATAATTTAAAAAATATTACAAATTTATTATAATAATTGGATGGATTTACAGAGGTGATGTTAAATAGGCATTGAAATTTTTGCAATGCCACGAATTTCTGGTTGATATGAAAAATTATAAAGATCATAATATATTGTAGATATTGGGTGTTTGCTGTTTCGTTTCATTACAGTCGTGTTAAGCAGTAGTTTCTTTTATTATTCTAAATGTACATTTGATACTCTAGGGCTGAATGTTTCTATACAATTTTTTATTCAAACTCTGTCATTATTTAACACCCTATTTAATCACAATCATATTTGACAGTTCTATTATGTATCCTCACGTCTACTAGACTACTACTATTCTGAGCCTATATATTATTTACCATTATTACGACCGTTGCTATTACAACACGACGTCTATTAATATTCTATGGTATACTGTGGTAGGGTTGTGTATTGCAACTGAGTTCAGTTAGGGCAGAGAAGCTTTCTCTCCTCCAGAGTTTGGGAATGTTGTTCCATGTCAGTTGAATCGAGTCCTACCTATTTACTGCTTCGGAAGATTGCGAAGGTTACCACAAGGCTGGCGTATACGATCCAATTATCATATGTATCAATTATGTATAGAGTGGGGCTGGCGACCTTACCGTCGGATTAATGACTATGTTATGTGCTGCAATCGCTCAGGATCGGGATCAGCTCCGCGCCTACGTTCGGTAACGAATATGGCACACAACCTTAACCTTTACACATGCTCCAGCGCTCGGGTCACTTACAGGTAGGCCTACTCACGGTTAGGCCTACTCACGGGTAGGCCTACTCACTGGTATTTAAGACTACACTACACATGCTCCAACGCTCGGCTCGACTCAGGAATTCAGCTGAACGTCAAGGCTGACGGTGACGGCTTATGAAATATTAACGACATTCTTGATATATATGAACCTATCGATTATTACACACTTATACCCCATGATGCATACCTCTCATGGTCTGCTTTCACAATGTACACGCAGGATTTATTACACTTCAACCTATTTCTTTCATGACGACTGATGTATAGAAGCATGTCGAGGCAGCTAGTTTATTTTTAAAGAAAGTAAGGCATTATAGGGTTTCTTAATACGCGAATTGTATGGGTTTCTTCAAACAATTTTCAACATTCGGTTTCCTTAAAGCTACATCCGTGTAGTAGACCTAAATAATTATTTACGCTTATTATATACATGTATCCTATTCTTCAACTATAAATAAATTTCAAGAAGAGATGCATAGTTAATAAAGTTTTGGAAATACTTACAATACAATTATATTATTGGTGTCAGTATAAATTCGAAAACAACTTTACAATGCCATTTGTTCAAGTTTCTTTGAAGAAGGGTCTTAATATATTAATTTGCATAACATAACAAGCAAACACTCTTTGCCTCTCATGGAGGTCATTGTCTCCCGTGACTTTGTGTGTTCTTCAATTGAGTTAAATTTATCGGACTTCTACGTGCATATTTAAATGCAACATCGATGCCGGAAATAAGCAGAATTGAACACAGACTGATAGCTAAAATTTCTTTATATATTTCCGGTCGTCGACTTGAGAGAGACTCCTCATATTTTATCTGGCTCCTTACAGAGTTTAGCCATTTAAATGAATATCCTGCTTTCCTCTCATAATAAATTATTTAGGGTTATTGAACTCCGTTCGTTAAATTAAATAATAGACTATAATATAAAATATCTTTAGCTTCAGTTGTTGACATCCTTCTTACTTGCATGCAGAATAAATATTATTTTTATTAGAAGGATATATGTAAGTTTTCTCAATTACTATAAAGAAAACGAGTAATAATATTCATTTTCCTGATCGCAGTACTTCTACAAGACAAAATCACATACTAGTAGACTGTTATTCGAAAGATTGATTTGATCATTTTATTTCTGGTATGCCAATTTGATATTTAACAATAATTTAGAGGCATTGATATTCATAGATGTCTCTTTTTCAGCATGCGGAGTTCTTTGTCTAGTGTACATGCAATACAAATATTTTAATTGCATGCAAATACACTGGAAGTATTATTATGTATTTATAATGTTATACCGACAAGTTGCATGATGCTATTTAGATTCTTGAAGAGACAAAATCTGGAAGAAAACAAACCTGATTTTCAAATCCGCTTAGGGATATCAAAATCTTTGCGTAATTTTTCTCTTTCCTTTGACTAAGAAAGCTTACGAGTGTAAGTGACAATGAAAAGTGGATTCACTGTAAATCTTAATATAATCCTCTATCAACGGACCATCTTTCCTACTGTCGAATTTACTCCAGCACAATTTATCCTTGAGTCAAGAACTGTACCGTGATTCAATAGCTTTTGAATCTGTTGAAATTCAAGGGGATGATTTGAAGTTTCTGAGCGTGCTTCAACGATACCTGATTGGGTTTGGACTCGGTCGGTCGCTAGTGGTGCTACAGGGCGTTCACAGACGTTAAATCTATCTTCATTCTTTAAGATGCAAATAAGAGCGAAAATATATTTCTATCGGTGTTGATCGATGCTCATTAATGAGCTATAGTTAAGTAAATTTGCAAGTAAATCGCGTTATAAATTTGTGCTGCCATATGCAGAAAATTACTGGAATGCAAAATTTGCAAAGGAACAAATCTGATCAGAATTGCAAGAGACTACCATGAATGACACGCCATGACCTCCAACGCCTGAACCGTACATGTTACTTAAAAGAAGAAGAATAATATCGGTTCATATAAGTATAAAATGAATTACATGTAAATAAACTATATAATGCGTATTTCTTATCACACTTTATGTATAGTTAAAATACAGTTTAGTCTTACTATTTTTCCGTATGCATTTATACGTGACAGACGCACATGCTAGTTTCCTTGCTTAGTTGCTATTTTTGTGCTTATTCTCACTTACCCATTTGCCCTATATCTTATTTTGACTCTATTTATTTCCATCGACCGGATACATAGCATTTCTCATCCTTTCTATCTAACTGCGCATGCGACAGATTTATTTTATTTAACGTTCGTTTTTTCTGTGCCTCGTAGACTAAGTAGAATCTGAATGAAGATGAAGGATTTGTTGAAACTTCATTCCGCACCTTTCCACCTTTCCATTCCACCTTTATATTTCCGCCTTAAGCCACAAATTCTGTGACTGCTGCATGAATGCTCGTTTATGCCCGTTGAATGGTGTACGTGATTTAAATATTAAAATGATGTACTATTGGGATTTTACTACTTTAAACCGGAGCCGTTAAAATTAATGGATTCCTTTAAAAGCTGAGAGGTACTGGTTAGACCACCGTTAGAGTATTGGAGCTCCTTCAATTGCTTCACTGGAGTCATGAGTTTCCGTCTTTAATATTTCATTCGGGAACAAAAACGACGTAAAATTTACCTCAGGCTTTAATCTTGCTTTACTAAAATCAAAGAAAACACTCCCTGCAATAAAATCCTTTCAAGTGATAATTTAGCCAAGGATGTTAGTATTGCTATAAACGCCTTGGATTTAACACTTAAAATAATCATTTTTCGGTAAAAGCAATAATATTATCTGAGACTTTCAGTTAATTGATTGGGTACTTTATATTTTACCTTCGCATTTGTAAACAGAGAAGTATTGTAATATTAGGCCTACTTGAAATTAATAAGCTTATTCTACTAATTTAATTTTCTGTTACATATTCGACATATTATGTCGACGTCACGTCCCTGACATCGCCTTCGGGTGAGGAACCGGGCATTGGATCCTAATTGGTTGATTGACTGATGATCGATTGATACATGGCATGGATTCTTTTATACATACTATGCCGATGATTTCGATACAATTATTGTTATACATTGATTTCATTATATTTCCATATTATTTTCAAATTGCTATAATTTCTCTAAAATTTTCTATATGAGCGTTCGTCTGCTGTCAGGTACTACCTCGGCGGCCCTGATACGTCACGGACCAAGTCATCAGCGGATTAGGGCAGGGACGACCGTTCATCTCAGGTGTGACATAGACACGGATCACGTGACCAAAAGACTCAGCAGGAACAAAGCGGGATTACTGAAATCTTCCGACGTCGACATCGAATGGAAGAAGGACGACGAGTTTCTATTTGTTCCCGGATCCTGGAAGAGTTATGAGTTGGGACTGGATTACGAGGCCGGATCTCGGGATCGAAGGTTATCGAGGGTCCACGGAGGTCGGTCCGTGACGCTGGTTAACGTGACGACACTGGATACGGGATTATACACTTGTATAGCGAGGCACTATGATGACCTGGATACCTCTAGTGCTCAACTGGTCGTCGAAGGTAAGACCTTGTAGAATTTTCTTTTCTTTTTCCTTCTCACTTTAGACGTGTATTTTCATGCATGGCATATGCTCATGTTTACAGAGTTTCCTTTCTAAGTTTACTGTTATCTTTTCGCACTATTAAATGTTTAACGTTTGTGAGATAGTCTGTACGGATTAATAAATTGCTATTAAATCATTGCTCAATTGTGACTCCTGTGCCCATTGTGTACTGAAATTACTTTTCGAATATTACCTTTTCCCTGATGGCGTCGTTAGATAATGAAACGGACGTTAAATTTCCATTAAAATTACACTTTCGGCATTTGTGTATTATCGGATGCGTTTGGTGGACCTGTGCTGTCTGAGACATGTCGTAGCTGATGAATCGGACGTTAAAACGTCATTTTTTACTGTTACACTCACTGAAACTTCCAATGCAACCTGACCGCTAGATTAAATGAGAATTCTCACATGTGTGAAAGCGCATAGAAGCGGGATCAGCTCCGCACAAGGGGTCAGTATTAACTCGGTGTTACTTTGACCTTTTTGACTAATGTGTAGGTCTGTTGTAGACTAATATAGACGAGAAAGTCGTAGGAAGTCCGAGGCGATTACAAAGGTTTCGGAGGATTGACAAACTAAATCCGTGCAGCTGAAGAGCATTATTGAGGTGTTAGAGCTAGGCTGATGTATAGAAGTTGATACCCACGGGATCTAACTCCAATAATTTTCATGCAGTTTGTTTGCTCCTAAAATAGAGAAAGAAAGTCACTTGTAAAACTGAGTTAAAACGGAAGTTATAATGGGGCGATGTAATAGGAAGATTTTCTAGTACCCTATAATTCGCCTTTGTTTGATGGGAGAATGTTTCGGAGTCTCCGTGCCAAAATTATTAAATGAATATTCAATATCTGTAAATGTGTAAAAAATCACTAAAGTAAAATCCCCTGTCATCACAGGTCTTATTCCCCCTCCCCTGTCATGACGTAATATATGAGTGCCCCAAATAATATTATGTGACAGTATCGATTTCGAGATATTAATCTTCAATATTGTTTAAATACTTTCCTGGTCTCTTACATCATCATTATCAGACGGTCGTCACGTCCCTTGTGGACCTAACCGCAGGATACCTCGTCTATCCGCCTAACCAGCTATCAGTCCTCCGTCTCTACGACACAGGGATCTTTACTACTTTTAGAACCAAAGCTTGGTATGAAATACGTGAAAATCTCTCCCGCTCAGTTCAACTAATTCTTCGTTCAAATGAATAAACTTATCATCTCAGCGAAAAGTCTTAGAGCATTATCACGGATCATTGATGTGGATAGAGCATTGTATTTCATCACTTACAAATGACTGGATTGTATCTAATACAACTCCAGATGATACTACTTTCTTCATCATAAATTTGACCTATCAAATACAACTAGTATTATTTTACGACTCTAAAAATTTTTACGAGAGTGAAATAGGTCTAAGGTGATTGCTGCCAAATTTACCTGTTTAAGCTAAGATTTGAGCTTACTAAAATTTATAATTTAGAAAAATGATGAGATTTTTATTTTAAAGTAAGGGGGGCGCTTTACATATACATTGATTGATTGATGGAAAATTTCGTAAAGTGTCTCGGTCTAAACAATCTGTCGATGACTATATTAATTTCGATTCTAGATGATGGTATTAGAGATATGGTGATGGCCCTAGCGCTACTGTGGCATATCGCATCGAGCGGCGCTTACGCTTATCTCCTTATCTCCTTACCATTATTATATGGCGCACGTAAAAGTTTCTATAACGGTACATGTAATCTTGCATTTGTCATGCAGTCATGATTATTCCTGGAAAGCTGTTGGACATATTTCCTTCCGATGATGATAGGAGGGATGACTCATATGGAACATTACACATCAGCACATGTGATTTTGCATTTGCCATGTAGTCATGTACTAGCCGAGTACTGTATTCCTAGAAGCTGGTAGAGCAAGTGATCGGCGCTATGTAGCATACAAGGATGTTTCACTGAATGGAGTATCTCCCTATAATGTTAGTACAAGATCGGGCTGTCCCGCCGGAGGTGGCATTTAGTAGCTAGATCCGGTTGTACAGCGTAGTCTGTAACACGCTTTTTCGATAAACAGGATGTCACGAGTCACAGTTGGGTCCGTCTCTGACAGTAGCTTTCGATACGGCAACAGACGTTAAGTTAAGCTTTACCGCTTTAGACTACTTGTCGCTCCATTGTCAATTAACGCCACTTGGTATAACTTTCTCGGTAAGGTTACAGAGAATCAAATTTTAACATGGTCGTCTGCAACGTAACCGTGAATACTGGTAGAGCTGCAGACGATCAGTATTAGGAGTAGGACAGAAATAGGGGTTGGGTAGGGCTTAGAGGTCTAGAGGTAGGTAGAGAGTTAGATGTAAGTAGGGTTTAGAGTTCTGACGTCCCTGATGTCATCGTCAGATGATGAAACGGACGTTAAATTCGCATTGATTGATGGATAGAGGTTGTTGAGGCTAGTAAATTTGCAACCAAGTGTGATGCTAAACTTAGCATTACAGCTTTTTGCTTTACAGTTTACATTCAACTTTATGCAAACAAATTCAAAAACCATCAGACCACAAGACCTATGGAAAAACCCCTGCGAGGTGGCGGAGCTGATGGAGACATGGCGGCGGGCCCTGGATGACCCCTCCCAACCACAATAACGAAGATGGAGAATGTCGGAGCACGGCTGGCAGCCTGGGCGAGCAATCAATCAATCAATGAGGATTTAATGTCCGGTTCCTCACCCAAAGACGATGTAAGGGACGTCTTTCAACAACAACTTTATACCTAACTTCGAGTATGGCTCAAAGTCAGTTCTCAAGTCTATTTTACTCTACGGTGACATGCCTAGCAGATGCCTGTAGCGACAGAGGAAGTAAGAGCTATGCATTATGTAAGGCTAAGTTAATGGACGGCAGTGATCATCTGTCACCGCCACTTTCTCACTCTCTTATTAGCTCATTTTCTTCAACCAACCAACCGAACTATCTCCTTCAACAACCTTCTCTATCGGCAACGACAATATGTCTGTAAATCAAAGGATGTGAACCCTACGAGATTTCAATTTATTAAATGCAAGTAAATCTAAATCAATGCAAGTGCATCTACATGATGTCTACATGGTGTCAAATGCTCAATTTCAAAAGCTTTTCGACTGTAAATTTAAGGGCTATCCGCTAAATTTTGATGTAATTGTAAAGGAGTACGGAAAATCTTTCCGTTGCAAACTGTTGTTCATCTTTTTTGCGTTTATTGGTTGTAGCGTATAGTTTTTAGAAGTGTGAGAGATGTCGAGTCCGACAAAAAAATGCCATCGCCTACTTTACAATGTTTCTTATATTTCTACCGTAGGCCTAATTTAAATTTTATCTCCAGATAGCTCTATTGATATTGTAATTTGTATGCTATAATAAATTAGCTGCAGAGAAATCTCCGAATTAAATAGCCTGCCTATGCTTGTTGTATATATAATTATGATAGGCCTACTCTTTATCTGAAAGCAGTTTCGTGCTCAAGGATTTTTCTATAAACTTAACTACTGTTACAGCAGCTAAAGTTAATAGAAAAATCGTTAATTTATATGTAACTAGAGAGGTGCCCGGCGTTGCCCGGGTTTAGAAAGACTTTAGAAAGAATGGAAATTCAGCCACGCTAAGTAATATGTCCAGCTATTTGAAGTAAGCAGTTAAGGCTATAGCCTACATGCAAGACAACAGGGGTGACTCAATAAAAGTACACAGACAATTATTAGGCCTACAGTTAATGGTCCACTAAGAATTGAGGTGCCTACCGCTAACAGTTACAGTAGAACGGAAGCATTTTTGATCTGCAGGCCTGTAATAGGACTGCTTGACACCACACCGTCCTTGAAAAAGAAACTGGGATATCCACTGAGATGACCTGAGAGAGAGGTGGGTCCCCCACCACACAGGGGGTGGGGGTGGGAGGAGGGATGTGAGAGGGGGACAAGGAGGGAGAGAAGGA
>JAQFZF010002045.1:0-12976 GCA_034695365.1 Enchytraeus norvegicus
ATGATTCATTATAAATGAAAATCATTTATTATTATTTCATTTATAATTGAAATCATTAATGATTCATTATAAATGAAAATCATTTATTATTATTTCATTTATAATTGAAATCATTAATGATTCATTATAAATGAAAATCATTTATTATTATTTCATTTATAATTGAAATCATTAATGATTCATTATAAATGAATATCATTTTTTATTATTTCATTTATAATTGAAATCATTAATTATTCATTATAAATGAAATAGTCCGATGATTAAAATTAGTGAATACCCTTCATTTATTAAACTCATTATTTATTTAATAACAGTTTAAGTCCTAGAAATATCTTAAAGAGCTTTTAGATTTCAGTAAAGTGCATAGCCATAGTATGTATTCTAGTTTATAATATCATTGTGCGTCTGTCATAATGATTTGTTAATAAAATACTACTACTATACTACTACTACTAGCCTAATTAACAAATGTCAAAGAACCGCTGTCAGACTCAGGGAGTAAATTACTAGACATGGATAAAATATAATAATAGATTAAATTGAATCGCACTGTCGGTAGCAAACTTGACTATTACTTGAGAAGCCGTGGAATCGGTACCCAGTCGAATCCTTCACTCACATCAACATCAAATTTTGTTCTTGTTATAATTTAATGTATAAAATAGTTTTTTGATAATAGCCGTTACAGTAGTTTGACGTGTGTGCTATTTGAAACTGGATTACCCAGCTTTGATACTGTTATTTTTAATTGTAAGTTGATATTTTGTAATTGTATGCTTGATAGCATTAATTCGCTAGTTAAGAGTTCTTGTGTTTGATGTTTCAGGATATTTATTTCACTTTTTGTTTGTTTGTTTGTTCAGTGCTAATCAATGTTATAGTTTTTGTCATTTGAATAATTGTAACAATTGCATTGCTGGTGTGGGCTGTCGTGCCTGAGGTGAACAAATAAATAAAATAAATTAATTAAATTAAATGAGGAAACTGATGTAGGCCTATAAAATTGCACCATTTATGCATCTAAATGAAAGAAAAGTACTAAGAAAAGACACCCGTGATTAAATCTATCAGCGATCTCATTAATGGCCCCGGTTGGACAGCGAAGTCGGTAACACGCTTGCTCAATGAGCAGGATGTCAAGGTTCGAGTCCCAGCCGGTTCCGTCAGTCTTAGCATTACAGTTTTTACAGGATTTTAGTCTTTCATATTTTCTTGTATAGGCCAATTGTAATCAGTACAAGATAATCAAGATTCTGAGATGGTTTTCCGATGCCTTCATTAGTTATAGCTTCAATTCACTCTCACAAACACGCACAGCTATCGGCGACTCTCTTCTGGAGCTTTTCGATTCAATATAATGCAACAAGTTTGATTCTGATGACGTCTTCAGATGATGAACCGACGTAGAATTCATTTATAAATGGACTTGCACCGTGTTTGACCGTTGTTGACTCCTGTTCTCTTTCAGCACTTGTGACTTGCTAACTGCATTTGAGTGGACCAGTTAGTATTGCATGTGCTGTTGGAGACGTGCCTGATATCGTCGTCAGATAATGAAACTGATGTTAAACCATATCGTGTTGTATTGTGATACATTTAATACTGAAAGTTTGATTTCGTGTAACCGATTTTGCGATATTAAGCATTAACTTGGCTTTATTTGGTAAGGGGAACTTCCTAGGATTCGCCTATTTCCTAAATATTAGCGAAACAAAGCGTTCTAGTCTAAAAATCTATTATCTTATCCATAATAGCCTGATTGGCAAGTAATCATGAGACTAAAATCAAGCATTATTGTTATGTGCTTCTGAGACATTATTAAGATGGGCTAGATACAAAAGCTACTTCATGGATTGATTGAATGATTATAGAATATATAGTACTAGAAATCATTACAATAACATATCTCTTTTTTAATGTACAATCAGCAACAATTATAACAAAATGTCAACTCCAATATAATATAACCCATTTAAATCATAAGAATCATCCAAATTCTCATTGTAAGATATTGCTGACCGACACATACACACATATAAACACTGTGACACGTACATGCACAGACAAACATACACACACATACTCACACATGCATGCATACATTTCACAGACACACACCTGGGCGTAAATGGAAAAAAAATGCGTGGTGCCCAATCGCGCAATATTAACTGAAAGAAATGTGCATAAATGTAAAATAAATTGATGTACGGTAGCCTACATATGGGATGTGTTATGTTTGACGCCCCTGCTATCGTCGTCAGATGATGAAAAGGACGTTAAACCTGTATTGTATTGTATGTTTATCTAACTTATTCTTTTCATTGATACCAGTAATCACTACTGGGTTTCTGAGATTAGATTGATAGTCTATGCATGGATACTAAATGGGTAATTTAGTAATACGAGCATTGCCGGCACAGACTTCATAGATAAAATCGCCAGAAGCTCCCATTGTATCACCGGCGACCAACGAGAGAAGGCCTTCCTCTGGCAACGACTGTCCATGGCGCTGCAACGCTAAAATGCAGTATACTTTCGCGGCAGGTTCGCTGACATGGCATTCCAAAGATCAGAAGATTTATTTTAACTACTATACTTTATCTATACTTCTTTTTTAAACACAATAAATCAATTTTATCATATTCTCTAGCCCAGGGTCGTTTACCACCCAGGGCAATTACAAAAGAAAATTAAATAAATAATTCTAATAAATACTATAATAATCATATAGAGGGGTCGTCGCCCCTCTATACAAAAAGTCCCAGATCATAAGAAAGTGGTGGTGCCCATCACCATTATCCTCAAAAGGTGGTGGTGCCCATCACCATTATCCTCAAAAGGTGGTGGTGCCCGAGCACCATAGGTAACTACGCCTATGCTTACCCAAACGTTAATTATACAGCTAACACTGCCATCATATAATAACATTCATTTCAAATCTAGCCCATGGCCCATGGGCCAGTCGATAGTTGTTCAGAAACTATATGTCAGGAACAATGTGGTTTTTGCTTCTGCTTTAATAATATTAATAATAAAGGCTTAACGTCCGTTTCCTCATCCAGGGATGATGTCAGGGACGTCTTTATACCGAAACACTCAGGGTCAATTTCTGAGCATCAGGTAAGGTTTTCAAACTAAGGATTTTGACGTAATTCCATATCTTAGCAATTATAAAACAGATTAGTGTTCTGATCTGTTGCTAAGCAGCCAAGCAACTTTATAGATCTCTGAACTTCGGCAATCAGCATTCTATCAATCAATCAATCAACCAACAAGTGTATTCATAAAATGCCGCTCTAAAAGATAATCAATCGATCAGTCTATCAATGGGGATTTAACATCCGGTTTCTCACCCGAAGGCGATGTCAGGGACGTCCTGAGTGGACTGTGAAACTACAGACAGCTTCAGACCACTAGAACATTCCTGCAAATGAATGAGCTGATAGAAAACGAGACACAAAACTGTGCAAGTCCAATATCCAAGGTAAGAAAGTCTGACAGTACTAACCACTCGATGTGCATTGTACAAGAAACGATCCATTTATACGATACCCTAGTGCAATCATGTGTATAATATACTCAAACAGTATTTTAGTGTAAGTTTTTTTAATTAATGTGCTTTAAGCAAACAACCTAATTTTAAATCATAAGCACATACCAATTACCTATTCGATATAATTTGCTACCTATTTAATACAATCACTGAATCATGCGCCAACTAACGAATCAGTCGTCATCAAATTAATTTATAAATTCATTAATTAAGTAATCAAAATCAAATATTAGTAGAAAATTAATTTACATACTCAAAGCTGAAGCTTTGAAAATTCAACGAAATATGTCATCTCAACAAAATCAAAATATATCCTAAAGTTATATAGCAGCTGTTAGTGTAAGAGAAATTTGTCCCCCCCCCTCCCAGTTTTCTTTCATCCTCCTAGTATTAAAGGAAAGTTCCTCTTAAGGCCTTCAAATTTTAACAAATTAAGCAGGAGTAGTCAATTGAGCTAGAATGGATAAAATTTTAACTTTTAAAGATACTGCAACTCTTCCCACATGTCCTGTGGAAAACCCCACATGACCTGCAGGAAAAACCCATCGAGGCGGCAGAGCCACTAAAGACCTGACGGCTGAATGATCCCTCCTTTCCCCAGTAACGAGGATAGAGGAATACAGCAACACAGCTGACACCCTGAGCAAGCAACAACAACTACGACAGTTTCAGAGACATTAATCAATCAATGAGGATTTAACGTACGGTTCCTCACCCAAAGACGATGTCAGGGACGTGTAATAAATTCTAGAACCACCACAGTAACTGATTATATATTCAAAAATTAATCCAGGCATATTATCTCTAAATCAACTGTGCTACCATCACCAGTCACAAAATGCCCGCTATCGTTGCGAGAAATCACAATTTTAGAGTCGGCGGACACAGCGACAGGCACGGCTGGTAAAATGGCCAGAGTGGTGTAAGCCACCGGCTGGGGAATTCCCACCATGTGGGGTGCTGCAGCAGTGGGGGCCTGAGACCCCCTACGAGACAAAATATTTGGTCGAGATCTTTGAGCGGTTTTATTTTGTTGCGGATTATTTTTCTTCTGGGAATTCAAAAAAGCCGCCGCTAGACTAGACAGCGAGGAAGTCTTATTTGAATTTATAGTACTCGGCGTCTGACTAGCCGGTGGTTTGTAATTTGCGAGCTGATTGGTCAGAGACTCCCGGGCTATTGAAAGATTGCTACCGTTAGAAAACGTTGATCTGCTATTGGCTGAAACTGAGTGAGCTTTAGGGGATTTACTCATTGTTTTAGAGCCTGGATTAGTTACTACATTAGCAGTTGTAGAAGCATCGATCTCATTCACAGATGATGATGACGACGAAGCAGAAACTTCATTTGTTTTATTCGACTGAACGATACTCAGCACCACCTCCCCGTTTCTCCCTACCTGTTTTACGATCTCTATGTAATTTATGCCGTGCTGGGACATGTAATGTTGCTGTATGGTTTCAGGCTTGGACGAATTACACGTTATTTCAGCGTTACAAACGTGACAGCGAAACAATAAAGCCGAACCGTTTACCGACGAGTGATTACCGCTGCTACCCCGAGATTTCCCCTTCGCCACGGACGTACATACAATATCATCATCCTTTTCTTCGTCCGAAGATGATATTGCGATCACATCATCGGTTTTTCTCTTTCGTTCTTGTTTTGCTTCTGTTTTGATAACACGTTCGCCTTGCCACCTTGGTCTGACACAATTACCCCCGCCTCGCGACTCACAGTTAGGCCGCCTGATTCTTGTCGTAGGCACATATTCTTTAGACCACGTGACTGCACTTATCTTTCTACCCCGTTTGGAATATCCTCCGTTACCGAAGAGAATTCCCGGCGACTTTGTCTCACTCGCACTTCTTTTGGTGACGTATGTCGGATTCAAATCTCTGCCAAAGCTGCGTCGTTTGAGCTGGCAGGTAGATTTGAGAGGTAACAAGGCAGCCTTGCCAGGGTGAGAGATATGAAGCCGTTGCTCTTCCAGGTGAAGCTTTCTAGATCTTCTCCAGTCTGACACCTAAATAGAAAATAACAACAAAAACAATTAGAGTCCTACCGTCGTCCACGACGACATCGAGCACAATGAAACCAAAGACAAATAAAACAGGTCCTTAAATGGAGCAAAAAAATCATAAAAACCAGTCCAAAGGTGAGCAATTAAAGGAAAGGAAATTAACAAAAAAGGTGTTTTAATTTAAAATAATTTGAACATTTTACAGCACCGAGGATTACTATAGAACTGATGAACTTCAGCATTGTGCACCTGTTTAAAATAAGAAACTGTGCATCAAAAAGATGTTCACACCAAGTCGTTTTGTTCTAAATAAGTGTGACTGAAAAGCTAAAGTGGTTAATAATTCTTAGATAGTTTTGTCACTGTGACACTTTGAGTAACTTTCTTATGCGAAGCAATTATTATTAGTGGATACTAGTAATTCTTTATTGGTTTCATGTCACTATGTCACTTTGATAGTGACTTCATGACCGGCAATCGAAACCTGGACTTTGAAAATTGGACTCAAACTGGTCGACGCACTAACAAATGAGCCACAGAGACAGTGAGCATATTCAGCACAGCATGTTTTTTTAATATGAATGAAGTAAATACGTTAACATTGCACACCTCATCTTCAGTAAGTACCCTCAGTGACACGGCGCAGGGTGAGAGAGATTTCTTCAGCTGATAAGACTCCCAGTCCAATCCTCTCTCCACCGCTCTGTAAAACCTACAGTCAATTAAGAACATCTTATTTTAGTTAATTTTTATTTTGTTCAAGCATAATCAATGTTTTTTAATAAATAAATGGGCTTGCACATTGTTTGCCAATGTTACACTTTCAGGATATAGAAAAATAAATAAATGTTAAGGTTCCCGACATCGTCCTCAGATGAGGTAACACATGTTAAACCATTATTATTAATGTTATTATACATTACACTTGCTGCTTTTGGGTGGGCCAGCTTGATCTGACCCGTCCTGTCTGAGATATCGTCATCAGATTATGAATGCTAGCTAAACCGCTTTTGATTATAAAATAAAAATACTTAGTATGGTCCATATCTGGTTTTCATAAAAGTATGCAAATCTTCTAAAAACTTACTAAACATGTGTAATTAATACTTTAATAAAAATGATTTAATTGTACTCGATATTTTGCTTCTACTAAATATTAGTAATTTTATCTGTTGTGCAATTCAAGTTTACAATGTAAATTGAAAGGGCTATTATTTGCACAGTAAAATTTGCAGGCCTATACATCGTAATTTTTGTGGTTTTGAAACAATATTAATAAATAACTAACCTCTGTCGCTCCTTGCTGGTAAACTTGTACATGTGACAGTGATTCGCAGTATTGGCACTCGGGTTGTTTCCCAATTGATTCAATACGGTGTTACGTTGGTAACGCTTTCGATATATAATTGGAAATGATTCGTCACAAACTGGTGATGATTTGTTAGTGGTGGAATCCTGAGTCGAGCAGTATCGCTCAAATGGAGCGGGAGACCAAATTACCGGAATATCACAAACAGTTTCAGCATCTTGCATGAATTTGCTTGTAGACATCGAATCACAGTCACTAATCTCTGCGTAACTAGTAGCAGTCGCATCAAACTGCTTATTTATGATATCGTTTGATTGCGAGCAGTTGACTGAAGTCTGAAACGTGTTTGGTATCCGCTCACAGCTGTTGATTTCAGAGCTTATTTTATTCATATCGCTTGCAACATTCAGTGCTTCTGTAGCTGCAATGACACTTGTTTCGGTTCTTAGCATTTCAGAATCTGTGATTGTTTCAGTTAGCGATTCATTGGAATATTTCTTATTCGCTTCAGTCAAACATTTAATCGTATCTGATGCTACAGGAATGATGTCAACTTCTGAATGTGTAGCTATCAATTCACTTTCACAGGCTTCCTTGTTAGCATCCGTAGAATCAGTTGGTACCTCGAATCGCATAAAGTCATGGTAAGTAAATGGCAGGTCATTATCGTCACCAGTGGGAACTTTGATGGGGCTTGAATTTTTCATTTCTTCCGCTGTTTTACTCACATCCCACCCTTCCGCTCGTTTACTCTCATCCAGCTCCCTATTGCTCTCTATCTCTCTATCACACTCTCCATCTGTCTGCCTTGCATACCCTGATATAGTTATAAACTGCACGTCAGCCATGTTGTCCAATCCCTCACTACAGCTTTCCATACTGTCTAATCCATAATCTGTGGAACTAGCAAGCGAGTCGACAGTGTCAAATGCATTGTATAAATCACAAACAGAATCCTGACTTCCAAGATTCTCATATTGCTCGGATCTGTCAAAATCCGCACCTTCGATATCTTCAAAGAGTTTTATATCGGGAGATGACGTATCTGACTTATTAGAGTCATCGTTGGGATCAGAAGCACAAGTAGAATCATCCTGGCTAGTTAATAGACTAAATGTACATCTGGATTTGACAGTAATAAAATTATTTGTTTGTTCATCTGTTTGCTCGTGATCGCTCTCAATTTTTACTTTTGCTTCCATCTGCTCAGCGTCGTCCATTATTTCTAATTCCTTACTATGTATTCCAGATCCAGCCTCACGAAATAAAGCTTTAACTGGACTACTGCCACGCCCTACAATCTTACAACCAGCACTCGCCACTTTTTTTGGCATCCCTTCAGTAGTCGATACCTTTTCCGATTTAACTTTCTGAAGAAGTTCAGCTTTTTTTTGAGCAGCCAGTTGGACAATAGCATACCTCCTTACTCTCACACCAAGGGCTGAACTGAGATCAATGCCTAGGAGACTTTTTGAGGTGGGCGTCAACAGTCTGGGATGAAGCGGAGATGCTTTATGCGTCACTCCGGATAAATGTTCATCCTCATCTTTTAGTGACTGGCCGTGAAATGATGTTGCTTCACATTTGCTCAACAATCTCCTACGTGGTGAATGAAAGGACGAATGGTGCTCAGGTGGATTCCCCACCTCTTCACAATCGACGTTAACACTTGTCCCGATATTACTGGGCACATCACTTCCCATTTTCCTAGTATCAGTCATGTCACTAGATGTTAAAATATTATCAGCATTTTCATTATTCCCATCGGAAGCACTACCTCTAACCTCCTTTATATTACTAGGCATTGAATTATCCTCTGAACTATAGGCTGCTAGAACAATGTTAGATTTATCAGCCAATGAGATTTTCCGATTAGACCTCTGCCCAAGATTGCGAATTTCAGTTATGTCCTTGCCTGCTTCCAACCTGGAGATGCCAGAACTTTTCAGGTTCTTTGTCACGGGCCTTGCAAAGTGATCCGCAACAACTGATCCGCTCGCAGAGAGAAAATCATCTCTAGTTATTGCATCAACGCAACATTCACCCGATTTATCTGTCTGTCGGTCAGTGACTGGACTACTGTCACTCCCTACAGATGTGCCAGCAGCATCTCCTACTATCTGAGTTCCTTCAGCTATATGACTTAATTCACCCATTCTATCTCTCAATGAACTACACTGAAGCAGACTGACAGAATTGAGGAATGTCAGGAGATTATCTGTTGGAAGGGGCAGTGAGGCGTACCGCCGTGAGCTGTAGGCTGGTGCCCTGTCGAACAGACACACGGTCTGATGTCGGTCACGCTCCGTTGGGTCACCAAAGTCCACGCGACATCGCTTGCACTTGTACACGTCTGCGAATGACTTCATCACTCTCGGTCGCTCTGGAAAACAAAATATATATCTTCTTAGTAAATATTAGAATTATCATTAATCTTTATCATGTATCAATTAACCTCTGAAAAATATCTGGTTGATCACTATCAAATTCTTGGCTTTTATACAGCAAGTCGTGAATATTTGGACTCAATCTATTCAATATGAAAATTTCATTTTACATCTTTACATGTAGGCTATAGTGTAATCTAGCTGTTGGCATATTCTGTTTGTGATTGCAACAATCTGCAGCTGCCAGATTAATAGTAATAAACACATTTATTAACAGCAATTTAAATTGTAAGCGCAGGTACAAAATGCTACTGGCAATCAATTGTGTATATACACACATGTCAGATTTGGTATTAAACAGAAACATAACAATATTTAACATACTAAATATTTAACATATTTAAGCCAAGTGCTTTAGGATTGGCTTCGAACCTTGGTCACAAAACATATAATTAGCCTACCAGCAATGTTCCCTCTAAGCTGCACGACCGTGCATGTCAGTAAAGGGTGCCGCACAGCAGCTTCAAATGCCGCGCAGAAGTCTTGGTTGCAAATATTTGTGAGCGATAGTTTTATTAAGCTCATTGGGCCATTGAATTATTAACCAATTTACTGTTTAGTTTTGAGATCGTAATCAAAGCTTACTATAATATGCCTGGCGATAGTGTGTGCCCATTGCCAACTTCATATATAATGTTTAAACCTTAGGCTACATATTTTTAACGAAATGCATTATTATAAATGTGTATATAGTTATTTCACCTTATGAAATAGTGAGTTGAAAAACGATTATTAACAGTCACATATTGTTTCCAAATGTGTTACTCACTAAGAAATAACGCTGAGCACTCAGACACCCACCAATTCCGCGCACACAGGAAAAAATTAGAGGGAACGTTGATTACCAGCACCCCTGGGCAAGGATGCATAGATATCTGAGCATGGAAGGTTAATCGTTTATCTGCTCCTGATGAATTATTGCACTCACTATGATAAATATACGATTAATCAGTGCGATGGCAGAATGCAAAAACACCAAAAACAGGCACTAAGAAAGGAATTCTTTAAACATATACATGTGTAATACATGTGTATACATGTCATTGTTTATAAGCTTACATGTCATATGTGGAAATAAAGGAGAAAAACATACTGTGAAAAGAAAATCTCTTGGGAGCTAGTGCTTGACGTAGTGAGGCCATGTTACGAAAAATGTGAGCAGCCGGAGCCACGCGAGGTTTCCTCGGCACCGGTGCTCTGGAGGGTGCCTTGTCCTGCTGAATCAATCAATCAATCAATAAATCAAACAATCAATCAAAAAAAAAAAAAAAAAAATCAATCAATCAATCCATCAAAAAAACAAAGATGTGAGCCACCGGGGCGACACGAGGTTTCCTCGGCACAAGTGCTCTGATCGCAGATTTGTCCTGCTGGATCAATCAATCAATCCATCATCAATCAATCAATTAATTAGCAACATTAAATATACATTAAAGCATTAATAATGTTCAAAATTAAATGGACCGTAACAATTAACACGTGCAAACGATGTGGCCGTCACGACCCTGATATCCTCATCATATGACGAAACGTGTGGTGAAACAGGTCTAAGTCAAACCCATATCGTATATGTAAATGTATGTTGAGAAATTTAAAACAAAAAGTTAGCTTATACATCCATTTATAAATTAATCAAGTTAAACAAAATTTAACAAACGAAATAGTTGATAATTCAAAATGAGCAGCGTGCAAATTGTATGTACATTATTAAAAAATTAATTACAGATTCATCAATAAATTGTAAAACAAATATAAATTTAAACCATTAAACAGTCCATTAACAATCCACAAATTAGACAATCATTCAATCAATTAAACTGTCAATAAACGCAATAATTTATATGGATTAATTATTGATCATAATTGATCGACATCGAATAAAGAGACAATTAATTTACATTTAATAATTACTCTATATATGAGAGGTCAACAACGTAAATAAAAAAAACCTCGACAACAAAACCTTTGTCTGTGGAACAGAAGACTCATTGGTGGATATAATGGAAACGTCGCCTGTTATATTATCAATAATCTTGATACATGACTCATCTTCATTGGACTGGCTACAACCAATGTCTGATGATGATGATATAGCGTTATCATCGGCGGATTCATCATCGACAATCATGATTGGCTGAAAAAATACAACATATTTTTTTGTACATATAACTATTAGCTACGACAATTCATATATTTATAGCAGTGTCATAATGATTAATATTAACAATTTATGTATCAGTGTGAGGTATTGTGTATTTATCAATACCTGACATGTAGTATGAGTTACACCATAGAATGCCAACAAATATTATTTGTTTATTACTAAAGAATATATTATTATAGGCTTATTACAGCAATAAACTCATATTCGAATAAATTAAAACCATACCTAGCATTAACAATTTAATAATTTGACATAATAATATTTGTAAGGATAGGTCTAATTTACAACTCTAAGAAAACTGGTTATCTTGATATGCATGCACACTGTGCATCATAATATACATCCTTGACATTGTCCCTAAATGAGAAAACGATTTTTTTTTAACTTTATTATTATTTTTATTAATTTTTGCAAATATATGTACTGAGCTTGCAGAACTTTTGTTAACTTGTCAACACTGGTCAACAGTGTTTGACCAGTGTTGACCACAGTTCTCTTTCAGTACTTGTGATTTGTTAACTGCATTTGAGTGGACCAGTTGGCAGTGCTTACAAATGCTGTCGGAGACGTCCCTGATATTGTCGTCAGATGATGAAACGGACGTTAAACCCTTATTGATTGATTGAACTAATAATTAACTCAATATGTACAATAAAACCATACATCATCATTAGTAGAATCAGCCATAGCATTGCTCTTCACAGGCTCTTTATTTCTGTTCATATTATTTCTTCATTGTAAAAATAAATTCTCAAATATCTGAATACCACTCTTACTACAGCAACTGGTCCGCTGCTATAATTAGGATCTGCAAAATTGACAAACGAGAAAAATTATTAGGATGCTAATTATGTTTAAATTATATCTAAACTGTAACTACTTTCATTGAATTTTAAAATATAGTTCTACATATAGGCCTATTTGTAATGAAAAAATTATAATCAGCAGTCCTCCTTCAACCATATTTTGTAATACTGCAAAATTTAAGGCTCAAGCCTCGGCCACGGTGATGGTAGTCTAGTGGTTAGCGTGTTACGCTTAAGCGTAATTTCACCGAAGACTCAGGGTTTAAACCCAGATCATACTTCAGAAATAATACAACACCACCGGTACTGGTTAATCATGCATCTGCTCTTGCCGCAGTATTGCGCTCTTTACGGAAAAGATATGCTTAACATGTGAGACGGAAGACTGCAAAATTGCCAAAACAGAAACTAACTCTGTAAACAAGTTTACTTTCATCTTTGAATCATTAAACAGACTGAAAATTCTCAACTATTGTAGAATAGTGTATGCTGAATATTAATGATAGGATCAGAATGAAAGATTTTAAGAATCTGCGACAGCCGTTACCAGGATTACAGATTTTAACACCAGCATAAGAGGCTTTCTATTATATTCGCTTAGGGGCCGTCCATAAAAGACGTCCACAAGGGAGGGGGGGGAGGGTGGGGTCGTGCAAAAGCGAACCAATGCG
>JAQFZF010002046.1:0-12975 GCA_034695365.1 Enchytraeus norvegicus
ATATGTTGCTTTATATTGATTAAATAGGCTATATTATAGCCTATTCAATCAATTTAAAGCAACATTATCATTGTTGTTTTATATTCTACGGCATGTAGGCCTATATGAAAGAGCGAAGTGAGCACATTTTATCTCAAACCGGGATTCTTTTCGGAATTCGTCTAGGTTATGCATGTAGGCTATGAGGACAGAGTGGGCTGGTAATTGCACAGGCTAATCCGCTGCTGCTCTTAGCAAAATGGAGAACAAAACAGCTTGCTGAAAGATGCAACCTTACGGGCATCACAATTGAATAATGAACTCGTAACATTAAATTTAGTTTCAAATGCCTGGTTTTCTTGACGCACGTCGATGGTCATAATAGTAGGCCTATCTGACTATTTCGTGTTCTTACACTTGATTGACCATCGGTACGGAACGCCTCAAACAGTCTTTTATTTAAAGGATTGCTAATATAATAAAGTTATAAGCGTACAAATTATTTCACTCCTCAACCGATGTAATGCGATATCCTGACGGTCGTCTAGCGATAGAAGGCGATAACAGAGTAATGCTGGAAGGTCGTTATCGCGTAGAGGTGAATTGAAGATCGTGTTCTAAATATCCGCCATTCATAAAGTATTAAAGTCCTAATCGTGATCTCGCTTTCTCCTCGGTCTAGGTATTGCTGTTCTGGTGGTATAGACGTTATAGAACTGCTTGGAGTTGCATAGTCTGCATGAGACGTTTCTGAAATCGCCTTCGGGTGAGGAACCGAACTTTAAATCCTCATTGTATTATATTTTGTTCACACGGTTCAATCATTATTAAGAACAATCATTGAACCCTGCGAACAAAATACACTTAATTTTAATTGCCAAAGACAAATAATAGTCTGAATGTAAAAATCAGACTGTTTTTTGTCTTTGACAATTAAAATTTGTTTGTTTTGGATCTAAGCAACCCATAGGTCATGGTGTCATGGACCCATGGTGGCTTGGTAAACTTTCAAATAATAATTAAAGACTATACTTTAACATTATAAATATGTACTCGAGTCCTGATCGTGGATTAACTTATGTCAAAAATTACAATGTAATTCATAACAATATTATTTCTGACTAATGTACAGAAATATATTTAAATAACATAATTCTATTTTTGCTTAACTTCATTTTAGGCTCATACAAAAATACATTGAATCAGGTATGACTGAAATCGCATTGATTCAATTTGATTGCATTTGATGAATGCAATCAAATTCTACATATCAGATAACTAAAAATTAATAACTTATGTTTAAACTAAAATAACATAGAATAATTGAATGCCCACTACTTTGAAAGGCGATGTCAGGGACGTCCCAAGCAGAATACACAACGAAGAGCATTTCTGTACCACCAGAACACACTTGCATAAACTGAAGTAAAAGCTATCTCAAAAAAGTGCCAATCCAAAACACTGTAATGTCTTTTTCCTGTCTTTATAACTTTACTGTCTTACTACAAGACTTCATGATCACATGTTGTCCGTATGTTTCCTGGCTAACCTCTACTGTTGTTTGAAATAACAGTTGCTAAAACTTACTCTAAAATTTACGCTGCCATTAGTTGTTTTTTTGAGGAATCAAGTAAACATGAACAGCATGTTTCCATTGTTTTGTATAAACAGCAGTACAAGCGTCAGGATGTTCACCAAGCTCAGCCCCAACAAGAACAGCAAATACTACAAAAACAACAGCAACAGCCTCAACAACAGCAACTACAACAACAACAGCTACAGCAGCAACAAAAACTGTTGCAACAAAAACTACAACTTCAGCAACAACAGCAACAACAACAAGCTCTTCAGCAACAGCAACAGCTGCTACAGCAACAGCTCTTGCAACAACAGCTTGACGAGCAACGAAAACAGCTGGATTACGATCAGCTGGAGCAGGATGATTATGACGTCACAGAGCGGCAGTCTCGCTCAAGAGCAACACCGCGATCGGACCTGGCGGAGGAATCTCAAGATTTTAACGGTCATAGATCAAGCTCAGCTGGGCCGTCAAACAGGGGGCGACATAATGTTAAATTTACCCCTCCCCCGCCCTCTAATATGATGGAATTTGGTTGGGGTCCAAAATCTAAACCGATATCGCAGTCTTCTCGCTCGGTGTCACAAGGGGCTCTATCGGGACCTAGTTGGACCCCTAGACCCAAACCCAAGCCCAAGACGCCGGTGTACCCGTCACTGATGGAGATGGGTTGGTCTCCTAAACCACGTGATACTGATATGAGTTGGTCACACAAACCCCGGACACCCCAGGTCCATGCTAGCAACCCCTCGCTGAACGAAATGGGTTGGGCACCCAAAGTGAAGTCTAAGCCATTGTCAGTATCAACAACCAATGTTAACTCCTTGCAATCTCCAGGTAATTGTATTAATAAAATATATTATTGATATAATTAATTACCAATACTTGAATTAAATTATTAATTATAATTTTTAATTGTATAACCGTATAGATTGTTATACATTAATATCTGCATTTGTCTGTCACATTTAAAAGCTCCTACATTTATTTTCATTTGTCCATTAAGAGCTCTAAATGCAACATTAAAAATTATACAAAATAATAATAATAATCCAGTGCAAAGTTATGTCTCTGTTCAGACAGAGAAACTGACGACCTCATGAGCGTTATATAGGCCAAGAAAGGAAAATTCAAAGGTAAGTCTGTCTTGAGATTCATATATAGAAAACAGTTGCTCATTTAATATAGGCTACAGCATGAAATTTTTTCAAAATTTGTCTTTTTTTCGGAGGATTTCCGTGCCTGGGATCCACTCATGGACTTTCGTTCATAAGGATTTGCCATTTCCAGGACTCTAAGGACTCTTGAACCTTTCCTGTTTCTCTCCTCACGATGATGAGTGCGTCTTCAATGCTCGACGGAGGATTGGTAGCTGGTAAGGCGGATAGACGAGGTTTCTTGCGGTTAAGACCCACAAGGGACGTGATGACCGTCAAAGAGAGTTAGATCTTTTTTATATTTGTTGTTATATTTCTACGACACAGATTTTGATGACATATATCAAGAAGAACCATATGAAGAGCAGAGCTTTGAGCCCAGTACTTTTCAACAACCGATTATTCAGCCTGCAAGAACTGCTGCCGCTGTACAACCAACTCAACCACAACAGCCCCAATCTTTCGCGGTTAGTATAGCCAGGCCTGGGCAAACTTTTTGAACCGCGGGTCGCATAAACAAATTTACTGGGGTCGAGGGCCGCCAAAAATGGGCAAATTTGATAATGGCCGATATATGAAAATCAATAATATAAAAATAGACAAATTTGACATAGGCTAAATAATATTAACAACTGACTTTAATGAGCGAATATTTCAGCGCTGTCATCATTGGCTAAATTTTAATGGAAACATTGAGCATTTTATTCAAGTTCAATCCCTATAGAGAAGTCGGAAGGAAAATGAAAAGCTCTATCCTGGCGTAACATATTTTGTGGTCGCGAGAGCAATGAAATGTACACAATTAGTTATTTATTATGTTATTCGTTTAGATCAAGGTTACATAGGAAATAAATTGTAACAAGTTAGATTGTATTAGGCGCGCTATTTAATTTCAGGTATTATTTAATTTCGCTATTTAATTTCGCTATTTAATTTCGCTATTTAATTTCGCTATTTAATTCGCTATTTAATTTCGCTATTTAATTCGCTATTTTAATTTAATTTAATTTAATTTATTATTTCAGGAGAAATGGATCACGAATTGACAAATTATTTTCACTTTTTTAAAGTCACAAAATCTGCTATTAAATTCTTCATTTAAAACAGTTACACTGATTCATGAATCTTATAGGTTCATGTGTTTACCGAACTGAGAAGTAATCAAGATCTTGCCAGATAACCTACTAAATAACAATAGTTTTAGCTTCAATGTAGATGCACCTGTTAGTTTAGTCTATAATTTTTGATATATTTGATGACATATTTGATGAGTATACAACTTCTATCCTTGCAGTGCGGAATTGAACTTACTTAGCACAGTCAATCATTTAGTGTCGCTATGTGCTCGAGGGCCGCCAAGAAGGGTCTCGAGGGCCACATGCGGTCCGCGGGTCGCAGTTTGCCCAGGGCTGGTATAGCCTACCTTAGAATCTTACTTTTTTAGCAATTACTGTAGACCTGTTGTACGAAAACATACCGTTAGCTGAGCCTATATATGCATATGCTTCTACTAGTTTAGGTCAATGACTCATTTGGCTGTCTTGAAATTGTGAAGGTACAGGTTAAATCTTAATGGCGAAATTTGCAAATTCAGCATAAAATAGAATAATTAGAGGATACCATTGCATACTTTATCTTATTTTATTTGTACTTATTTATCTCTGCAGCCTATGCCGTCCTGGTTCAACTCACTACGCTCCGGTGGACCGGTAGAAAAGAGAGCTCCTGCCCCTGCCAGGAACAATGACTTCGGATGGTCTCCCCAGGGATTGAACCCACGTCCTGCTTTGTCACCGACTGCTCAGTTCCCCTCGCGGCCACATCAATCTCCATCACGTCAACAACTGGGTCAACAGCAACAACCACGTCAGCAACCACTTGGCCAGGCCTTTGATAACGAGCCACACTGGACGTCGTATCCTAAGAAAGTCCCACAAACACCTCACAGGAGCCAATCACAGGCTGGCGGTAGTCAGGACAGATTTGTGTCTGAGATACAGAACATACAGCTGTCAAATAAAGGTTGGTCCTCTCCAACAGTGCAACAGTCACCACCTGCACTACAGATGAATGCGCCTCAATATCAGCAGCCACAGCAGCCACAGCAGAAGATTAGACCCCAGGCCCAGCCTCAAGGCATGGCTTCAGCTGTTCAGCTGCCCTACGTGCCTACACAAATATCCGGACCTGCTCAGCAAAGATTACCACAGCAAGGCCAGCAGATGAGGTCACAGGCACCTCAGGCAGTGAGACCTCAAGTACAACCAGGACCACAAATGCATCAAATCAAACAAGGACAGGTGGCACAACAAACTCCTCAGCAGTTTATGCCAGGACAGCAGTATAGGCAGCCAATGGCTCAGGCTGCAGTGCCTCCAGCAGTGGGAGCTGGATATCAGCCAGCTGTTATACCACAGGCTGCTGCACCTAGAGCAGCTGCACCTCAAACTATTGCACCTCAAGCTGCTTCTGCACCTCAAGCTGTTTATTCTGGACCTCAAGCTGCTTACGCTGCACCTCAAGCTACTTATGTTGCACCTCAAGCTGCTTACAATGTACCTCAATCCGCTGTACCTCAAGCCGCTGTACCCCACTCTGCTATACCTCAAGGCGTTGTACCCCAGGCTGCTATACCCCAAGCCGCTGCACCCCAGACTAGACCCATGATACCTCAAACAACTGCTGTAACTCAAGCACCAGCAGCATTATACAATGCCTTTGTCGACTTCTACGTCCTGGAATCTAGAGTAGCCTCAAAGCCAGTCAGTGAAGCTGCTCAACCAACTGGACCTGCTACTAAAGTTTCTGCTGTAAGATCTGGCGAATTATATCAAGGGGGATTTGTTGACTTCTATGTCGTACCTGAGCGTGCTGCTCAGAAAGAAGGCCCTACTGGAAGACCCCAGCAGCAGCCAGCTGAGGTGAAACAGCAACCGATTCCAAGTACTGCAGCTGCGCCACCTGTGGCAACAGCATCAAATGTTGCTTCTGGGAAAACTTGTACTGGAGGTTTTATAGATTTCTACGTTTTACCAGAAGGTAGCGCTCCTGCTGCTAGAGCTGCCCCTGCTGCTACAGCTGCGGTTTCTGCTGCAGCTGCTACTGCTCCATCTACTGTTGCTACAGCTGCTCCTGCTGCTACAGCTGCTGCTGCTCCTCCTCCATCTGCAGTCGCAAAGCCAGTCACTCAGCAAACCAAATCTGATTCTAATGCAGTAACAAGATCTGGAGGATTTATCGACTTCTACGTCGTACCTGAAGGAACAGGGTTACCATCGGCAGCCAAATCCATCGTTCCTCCTTCTTCTGCAGCAGCATCAAGTGGAAAAATACAATCAGGAGGTTTCGTAGATTTCTACGTTCAAAGAAGTGAAGATGGTGCTACTGCTCAGCAGCAAGCTGCTCCAGCAGCTGCGAGCCCTCAGGCGTCTGCTGCAGCTGCAGGGGCGCCAGGTGCACAGCAGAAGTCACCAGCTGCTCCACAGAACAGCAAAGCTCCTGATGCAAAACTACAAACAGCCGCAAACTCAGTAGCACCTGTCGCCGCAGACACTACAAAAGTGGCTCAACTGAATAAGAATGGTAAAGCAGAAGTTGAGGCAGACAAGTCCAAATCAGCGTTGCCGGGGAAGGTTGGGAATGGGGCTCAGGCAGATAAGTCCAAGCCACAGGAGGTCCAGCTGAAACCAGGCGTGCAAAAAGGTCAAAAACTTTCAACACCGTCAGCGTTCAAAGATCAATTAAAGCCGACTAAGACACTTCCCGGCAAATTAAAATAAGCTTATTTTAATTTGCATTTAGTGTACAAAGCATATTATTATATTGAGTGACCTAAAATTACTTCTGTGCCCGATGTGAATTCAACCGTGCTGTTCACTGCTGTTCACGCTAGCTTGTTTTATTATAATAAATAGATAGAATAAAGATCAATTGCTAGCTTGTAGATAGCTTCTAAACTAGTGAGTGTGATTGCTATTTGTGTAGGCTCTATGATAGGCGGGAATTGATCCGTTGTGTGTATTAGGGCATAGCCTACCTCTTCAATCCTAGGAGAGTGTTAAAACAAATACAATTTTCGAAAATTGTCTAGGCCTATCTTTTCTAATATTAAGCGCAAGCCGGCTTTTTGGGGGCATAGCTGGAGGGGTTTCTGTTGAGTATTTGTTCCCGATCCCCGAATGTGCTTAGCCTATATGACCCGGAAAAAATGGTTTGCCCTAATAGCTGAAACTGAATCATTTGTAAATAGAGGCTCCTTTGTTAATTAGGCTCACAGATTGTAATAACATTTTATAGCTATAAATACTTTTATATGGCAAATTAGGCCATATCTAGTGTTCCAAACGTAAGATGCTTAAAAATTTCTCTGTAGATTTTAAGTTAATTCTAAAGTGGATAGAATGTCTCTGTCAGGCGCGGATTTAGGGAGATGGGGGAGGGGGGGGGGGGCTAGGTTGGCGGGTCCCCTAGACCTGAGAGAGCCACCTCAATGTGAAAATTAGTACAATTTGATCAATTAAAATACCAATTTTGGACCTGGGCTCTCCTCGACTAGCATCGATTTAACCTGTCCTGTCCCCTTCGAGAGAAAAATGCGTAAAACATTTACTGTTTCTTAGTCTAATAAAACAATAATTTGGCCCCTTGAACAATTTCCTAGATCCGCCACTGCATGGTCTCTGTTACATATTGTCTTTCGTTCAACATGTACTTTCATAATTTCATTGGAGTTTGATGTGAATTTGTCTTGCTTTAGAATAAACTTATTAAATTAAATTTGTTTTCATTTAGAATGTACGTGCACTGTATAAGTATATTCTGTTCCTAAATTGATCTTAGTAAATGATAAATCTATAATTTATAAATTAGACTATAAGCCTACTACTATAGGCCCATTTGATTGTGCGGATAGCCTATAACAATATTATTCTCTCAGTGCCTGATAGATGTCAAATCCAAGGTACAAAATCCTACATGCAATATACTATATCTCGTTCATTAAATGAGAAAACCATTCATAAGTCAAAAATGGGATGTGATATCATCATACTAGCCCAATGTATTACAATTGACTAAACTTTATTATGAATTGATTATGTCCAGATGGGCCACTCACATGTATGTACGAATGACTCAAGAACATGGGGAAGCAATTTAAGCTTATTATATAGGCTTAGGCCTATATGAAGCCTCTATTATTCTGTTTGATACAAAATTACATTCGTAGGTTATCATATCAATTGCATCTACAGCTTCCTGAAGCAAAGCAGTCAAGTTCGACTCATCACCAATCCTATTCCAAAAAATGTAGTAAAAAAGGGTGGCTAAGGATAGGAACAAATGGACAACCATGATAGTCAATCTTCAATTAGAAGACAACAAAGTGAATGAATGTGAGTGAAAATGAAAATGTGAGCGAGAAAAAAAAGTGAGTGAATAAAAATGAGTGAGTGACAACTTTTGCACGCTCTGTAGGGTCACACGAGAGGTGAATAAATGCCGATGGAGGACCAGGGGGAGCATCATTAATGCAAGACCGGCACCTTGTAAATATTAATTTCACATAGCCTACCGGTACTGCTTAACTTAACTTCACTATACTGGTTTAGAAAGTTATAATATCTAACCTGTTACCATCACTCACTGGGCTCCTAAAATACAACGCCATAGTTCCATAGGTTAACAATACCAGAGAAAAAAACAATACGATGTGTACTGTATAGTCTACATCAGTGGTTCCCAAACTTTTTGGACCAAGGACCACCAATTTTTTTCGGCATGGATTGCGGACCCCCATATTTAAAAATGTTTGATTGTACTTTTGACAAGCATACAAGCATGTCACGCTTGCAAGTCACTTTCAACGACTAGTCTGGATCTGTACTTGCACATAGGGGCCTATTCCAATGCAACAATCACACGCAAGGCCGGACTGTGAAAGAAAATCGTTGAGAACTTTGAAGACCTCCTCTCCTCTAGTACTAGAAAGCATGGAAAGACATCTCAAGAAATCTTCTGTCATTTCTCCGTCCTAACAACTTAGTAACAATATCTCACATGAACCAGCAGATGTGCTAGGTTGGCGACGTAGGGCCTACGTAGGTGCTTTCATCGAATTTTATCACTAAATAACTTTTCTTCAGTAAATCAATTAATTACACTTTAACATCGTCTGACATGTCTACGGTCCTTCTCAAAATTGTATTATCACCTTTCAGTTTTGCAGAACATTCTTTATCGGAACCACAACGGTTTCACACATGTCAGCTGTACAAAGCAACATCAAGTCTTCAGCAATCGTGCGAGCTTTCGTATAGCCCGAGCCACTCTCAACTCTACTAAATATAATGCCTTGAGAAGTTTCTCATTTGGTTATCACTGACAATTTGAAAACCTTTCACTAATTCATATACCCTTCTTCTTTCTTTGAAAAGAAATCCGATTTATTCCTCCCCCCCCCCTCTGGCCCACCCTCGATGTTTAAATGATTCTAATTTGACCTATTATAATTCCTATTTTGTAAATTTGCCCCCCTTCAATTAGCCTCGGTTTGATCGGGTCTTCCTTCGAAAAACATGCATGCATTCTCCCCAAGAAAAAAATCCAATATTTTCTAGTTGTGCCACTGGATATATCATCTATTCTACCACTCTATCTATCATTTATAATATACATTCTAAATAAAATGCTAGATTTCTCTGAAACACGTGACAAAAGTATTACCACTCTTTCTTTGGAAAAAATTCAATGTTTGGCCGTATAGTTCGCAGATTTTGATTTCTCGTCGTTTGCAAATTGCGTTTTATTGTGTGAACTAATATTTAATATTTCCAGAAAGCCCTTCGTGGACTCCCGACGTACTCTTCGCGGACCCCCTCTGGTCCGCGGGCCACAGTTTGGAAACCTCTGGTCTACATGTAGAATCCATGTATAGACTCGTCAAAATAAGGAGTCGAAAATGTGACCTCTAGCACCACCAGGAGAGAAATTGTTCTGATATGGAGCTCCTGACATGTACAACGGTATCACATTAAATATCCTTTTGTCAGAGGCAGTTCTAGACCAACATTTTTTTTGGGGGGCATAGCCCCCAAAATTTGTTTCTGGGTTTCTTATATTAATATTATATAGGTCTATAGGAAATTTGGAGGGCCACGCAAGTAATTGGGGCATCAGAAAATATGGGAGGTGGGCAGTTGAAATTTTGGAGTTGTACAGGCAAAAATCACATTCATTATTTAGTTGTTGTTTTTGACCAGCAGTAGTTCTCCAAATTCGAAGGTATGGCAACAGCTTCTTATACTTGTTATGTAATCAATCAGGTGATGATGATAAATAAATAAATAAATAAATAAAATTTATTATAAATTTATTAAATAAATTTCAGATAACAAAATATTAGTTTTATTACAATTGTATTCCCCTATGTGTGATAACAATCATTGAACTCCTTGTTTGAGGTGACAATATTTCGTAGGCTGTATGTCTTTATCAAAGTTGTTACACTAAATTGACAACACAAATGCGCATTAGGTTTGCTCAAAATTAGTGACAACTTGTCCCATTTCTCTTTGACAATAAATCAAATAAATTATTAAATTCCACAATGAGCACAATAATATTAATGTAGCCCAATAATTATTAATAATTTAATTTAGCAACATATGTTTAAATATTGAAGTCAGAACCGACTGATAGGGCCCTACTCATGCAGGGAATTTGATTCCTAACGAACGTGTAAAATTCTATGTCACTCTAAATATTTCTTAATATTTTTACGTAGGGTTAGGCTTGATGATAGGGTTAGATTTAGATTAACCCTAATTTTATTAACAAGTAATTTTTCATAAGGCTCGTCACTGCGGGTTACGTAGGGTTCAGATAGAAATTATGGTCTATTATTTGTTGCTTAATGCCAGAACTGCTCGTATCTTAGTTCTATGTAATCTTACAGAGTTATATAGCTCTTTGATAGTGACTGTTATATTCTTAGTTTAATGCTTTACTGTTTTCATATGTTTGTGCTTTTGTGAAATAAAATTGAGAATTTAAAAAAAAACAAAAAAACCCTACTCTTAACTCCTAAAATAGTGAATTTCAATCAGACCCTTAACGCTTTACGCTCTCCGCCCTCTTGCTAAACCACTAGCCCCTAGCCTAGCACCTTGGGCCCTGGCCCTAGCCTAGGACCTTATGCCTCTAGCCAGGCCCTGGGGCAGTGTCTTGGCTGCCCACCTGTAGTTATGTCACTGCTCCCTCCCTCGCAGCCATCCTTCCGAAAGGAATTGATTTTATCAAACAGGTTTGAAGTTTCACCGTTTGAAGCTCTTGGGGTTTGAGGTAATGCACATGTTGCCTCCACTCATTATATAATTAATTCTATTCTACGATTTCCTTCTGTTCGTTATAAAAACCAAGACGATGTCTAAAGGCTAAAAAAAAGCTAAAGCCGAATTTAACGTCAGTTTCAACTCTCAAAAGGGATATCAGTGACGGGCGAACCTCGGATTCGAACCCAGCACATACTGATCTGCAGCCAGAAACCTAAACGATCAGGCCATTTGTTAATATTTTCTTTTTAGGATATATAGCCTACTTAAGGCAATTGATTAATTCGGTAAATGCTGCCATCTGGCATATAAACAAATGCTAATGAAAGAACACAGTGTGGAGGGTATTTTAATTCTCCCTATCTTTTGCATGCTAAAATAGGGTTCTTAAGAATTTAATTGTGAGTTACAGAAACATGTCAGAAATGACAAAGATACATTTTTAGATAGAATAATTATCGCTCCAGAAGAAGATATGTGCCAAATATTTTTATTTATTAGCTCAGTAGGTATTTATTTGCTTCCAAACGCAAGCACTAGTGCGCAAAATACCACTTAAGAACAATTAGATCTTAAGTATTGTCATGATGCTACAAAAATGGTGTCTTGTAAAAGTGCCTTTATATTGGAAGTATAGATAATTCTACCTGTAGAAATATGTTATTGCACAAAGCAACAGATAAACAAAATAATTATCATACCAAAATTAGAATGAAATTGTAATTTAATGAAGAATCTTATATTGTACAGAAAAAGTCTATATTTAATGATTTACATATTAAAGCTTTATATATTATTTTAATTTCCGCTATACTGATTTCTAATTTCATTTATTCATCATCCATCAGTCCTATGAATATAATGAGAACTGCTGTGGACTCAGAAGATGTATAAGATATTGTGTAAAAAATGTCGAGCATTAGTTCTCGATATTTTCATAATTATTAAATAAACAAAATGAAATTAACAGATGAAAGTCCTATTCTTTCAAACGATATTGCAAGATTTGTTTGTACTCATGGGGTGTTAACAAGTAAACAAAATCTATTTTTGGACATAATGAATAATTTTATTGTAGGCCACTTATATACAATTATAAATCATTTAAACTTTAAAGGGCTTCCCTGTCACTAAATATCAACCCAGAATAATGAATAATGTATCTCATATATAAATTTATGAAATGGTAAATTTTTTATTTCAACAGGCTTGTACTATATAATTAAAAATAAGACGATTCAGTCATTTTAATCCTGAAGATAATATAATATCAACTATGAACTTGCAACCAGCTCACAATCAATTTCTGATAACTGAGATTCCTCAGAACAATTCTAACATTATCTACACCAGTGCTTCAAACATAATATTGAGAGCAGTTACTGGTGATGCTAGCACAATGGACAATGGATCAGTTATTTCTGTGGAGGCAATCCATCAGATCTTTCTGCAGACAAACACTGCTAGAGCAATAGCCGGATGCTTTGCATTTGCTTCTATAATCATCACATGTTTCCAGGTAAACCAGTTTTGATTTATATGTACACATATGAGATGTGGCAAGTTTTCGATTTGATATCTTCCATGCAAGAAATTCAAGCCACTATGTGCACTATGTAGGGCATTGTATGCATTAGGCCCATAAAATTTTATGGTAAAACATAGAAAATGATTCAGTTTGTCCCAGAATGTAGTTGTGGCCTATTATTGAACAGGCTTCTTCTTCTCCTTCTTCTTTCAGGTGTCCTGCCGGTTCCTAGCTTTGACGGTCGTGGTTTTCCAAATATCTCTGTCTCCAGCAAATCTAATCATTTCTACTTCTTCAACGTTCAACCAGTCACTGAGACACTTTTTATAGGTAATTCTTTGTCTTCCTTTGCAACGCTTTCCTTCAATTTTTCCGCTTATGATTATGTTTTCTATTTCTTTA
>JAQFZF010002047.1:0-12975 GCA_034695365.1 Enchytraeus norvegicus
AGATTTTGTTTAATTAATGCACTATAGGGCCTGTTATGTTATATAAAGTTTGGCGCACCTGTTATTTAGTTTACGTTGCAATAGTGTTAATGCTGTCTCTATTACCCTGTATTCGTTACGAATAAAGAGATACCTATAACGTCATAAAATGTTAAATAAAGCATGCTTCTGCCTATGCTTGTCTAACCGTCATACTGACATATCAACAACTCTTCTGTTTTTCAAGATATCTAACTGAAATTTAGTGACTAGAGATATAATTTGTTATTCTCTATTGCTGGAAAAGTGCATAGGAATCAGCTCAATGATGACAATTAATTAACTGAAGCAGATGACGTCATGTAATTCAATACCGGTACATTGTTCGCGGACACCTGTCCTATTCAAATGTGATTAACTTCTTTATTTGTAAAGATATCTGAATTAATTTTTTAAAGTGTAGTAGCATTAGTTGTTCCCCATTTTGTCAAAATTTTACAGGGATCGGTTTACTATTTACGATTTTGTGGCAAATATAAAAAACTAATCACTTATTAAAAAAACGGTATATATTTATATTTGATGGGTACGGTCACAAAAACGCCGATAACTTGGCCATCTGATGATTGAATTGGCTGAGATTTTCAGAAATGATGTGAAACTGGCCTGCTAAGATATCCTGTAAAAATTATGCATATAGACTAAATGGTATCGACAAAATTAAAAAAACAATTAGGGGTCCACTTTTTTATGTCACCCTGTACAATAATTAAAGATGGAAAAGAAACATACAAGATAAGACAGAAGGTATGGCTATATGCACGAGAAAGTATAAAGAATGATTAAATACCTGATATGCACATACATTTACTCTAGAAATTCAGCATCAGTCTTCCCTGTTGCGAATGTAACGATCGTACTACCAGTCAGGTCCAGTCACGAAAAAGTATATATAGGCCTGCGACTGATGTTCAAGGGCAGGGTATGCTGTAATGCTATTTCTCATAATGTAAGCATACCCTGAGTATTTGAGGGAATTCTGAAGCATACCAAGCATACTAGTCAGCGCCGCATATGACATAACACAAAGGAACTATAATTACGATATTCTAACAATATCTCTATAAGCCTACGAAACATATCACCTAAAAATTGTATTTCACTGAAACCCCTTGAATCTATGACTCCCCTGATAACTTCGTGAGATGAGATAACGGACGTTAAAATTTAACCCTCTTCATTATTCTTCTTATATAAATCATTGTAAATGTTAGTTGTAACATGGAACCTCTGTCCTCTTCGTCAAATAGCTATATTATAATAGATTCTCCACTCCAAAAATGACAATGCAATATTGATTCAATCTCACCTGGTACCATCTCGTGAGTGAAGCTTTAAAAATATTCAATATTATAAATAATTGAATAATTCTAATTAATAAATAATAAATGATTTATAATAATAATTAATTTGGTTGAGAGGTCTGTTGAGTACGCAGGCTGAGGAAGGTTGAGAATAATTATAATAATTATTAGCGTAGATTGCCATACAGATAAAACTCGATTTGAAAGTTACTTATTAAGAATGGCCATTGCTCATTTCTAATCATTTACAAGTAGAATGTAAATAAAAAATTTCATTGCCGAGGTCTGTGTGCATTTTATTTTATTTTATTTTATAAAATTTTAGTATTATTAGGCCCTATTATTAATTCTATTCTTCGATCGTTTGTTCAACAGGTCAGTAGACCTAATGACCTCCTAAACCAGTATAAAGATGTGAAGTAAAGCTTAACTTGAAATTAAATTACATTTCTTTCTAGAATCGTATTAAGTGGTTGAATAATTTTTTTATACCGGTACACAAAAGGAATCAGAGCAATGCACAATACACATCCGTTGACGAAGTTTGGTGGAGCGGTTAACGTGCTTGCCTCAGAATCCATAATAGCTTGTGACGAGGGAACGATTCCCACGTTAGTCGACAAAATATATCCGGCACCCTAAGGCACGGATGCGTATCGGTGCCTGAAAGAAGGAAGGCTTATCGTGTACCTGCGCTAGCAGCATTGTCTCGCTATAATGCAGGCAAAGGTACGATTAATCACGGAATAGGAAAAATATAAAAACATTAAAATAGCAACTAAGAAAGGAAACTAGCATGTGCGTATGTCATGTGTTATTTAAATAAAACGAAACAAATTCCTCTCACACAATGATACGTTTAGGCTACACTACACACTTCCTCTTTCTTTCTTCTTTCATATGTCATGCCCGTTTCAGGATTTGACGGCCATGGTACTCAAAAGTTTTCGGTCTTCTGCAGTTCTTATTATTTCTAGTTCTTTGACGCTCATCCATTCACTGAGACTCTTTGTATAGGTAATTCTTTGTCTCCCTTTGCAACGCTTTCCTTCAATTTCGGGACATGATTATGCTTTCTATTTCGTTATTCCTCATAACATGTCACAGGCTACACACTACACACTAGTACATACATAGTGTATAGTTCAGTACTTATGTACAGGTAGGGCAAGCTCTATGTAGGTTACTCCATTATATTCATTCTGTACGTGAGAAAAGCTAGTTTAGCAGACGAGCGTGCTAACAAATACAAGTCGATTTGTTTGGTTACACGCGGCTTAGAAAGTACTATTCAGACTCTGTGATGTTTTATTAACCGAATGGAGTCAATAATAGCTGAAGACAGGTTTTACGAAACAACTTATATCCTCTTAACTTAACATTAACTTATATTAGCAATAACGTGATATGGGTCAGGAAGCATCGGATACTTGTTTACGACTCATTTCGCGCTCTATGCACTGATCAACGTTCCCTCTTGTACGTCCGCGATTTTTCTCTCTGATGTGTCTACTGGGAGTTGAACCCCGGACATCATGTTTGAAAGTCCAAGACGCTACCACTAAGCCATCGAAACATACCAATTAGACTGTTTCAGGATGTTCAAGGATGATTTGTAACATTAATCTTGACTTTATTATGCCTTATATTTATGATTTATTTATTATACACTCAAAGAGTTTTATTACTATACACACACACTATGTTATTGATCCAAGCCAATGCTGGTCTACCGCGATCATATCTCGCGGTATAAACATGCAATATTGTTGGTTTATTTTTTACGTCCACTGTAGGCTGCCGACATGGCGAACAACACACACTCCATCTTTATAAAATCTCTCTACTCACAGTAGGCCTCCAGGCCATGCTCAAGCCTGGGTAGGCTGGTCGCTTTCAGGTTATTGTTCTGTAATTCGACTGTATCAGTCGTTCAGTAGATATCATGCAAACAGTCTGCCGAGTGAAAACTAGTTTGATGTGAAGGCATATAGGTTATTATCAAACCACTGATCCGTACAATATAGCCCTACCTACTGTGTCTATCTGACCTGCTAAAGGATATAGACCTATCTGGAATATTGATATAACTTTATACGGAGGATATTCTCAAGAATGGCCGTTGACGAACATTCTGCAAAATATATAGAAGGTAAGCGATAAGGTATAAGTTGGTGAAAATCTCAACCTTTTATTTAGATCGGTGCGATTTTGAGCTAGCAGATGCACACAAAGGTGCATGGTGTGAACACTGAACACATACCTGCTGAGTTCTCCTCCAGGTATAGGATTCTTGTAAGTAAAGGGTGGGTAAGGCTTGGGGTCTGTGAACGGCTAGGCTAATAAATCTTAGTGTCTCTAAGCTTAAAGCCTGTACTGTGCGAAAAATTAGAGAAAATTCGACGACTGGAAATTGGACATTAAGCGCTCTTCGCAACCAGTACCGGATTCCGTCTGTCGTGAATACTGATGAAAGCAAAGGCAAGTTATCTCTAACCTGTTACCCTTTGCCGTCGAATCTAGATGGACTCCTGACGACGTCGCTGATGTAAACACACCAACTCTCCATCTGTCGTACCTCCTCCTCCTCCAGTTTTCCTAAACCCATAGCCATATCAACTCTTTCACCCCATCGAACCACCTTATTCTCGGCCTCCCTCTGTTTCTTATTCTCTCCCCCATGCCAAGCATTCTTACGTTCTCTAGACCGTCTGATCTCATGCTGTGACCAATGTATCTCAATATATGTTATCTATTTCAATAACCAACCGTGTCTCTATTACTAGTTTAGTTAGAATTGACTGATTTCACCTTTTCTCAGTCGACCAAATTCTTAATAATCTCTTCCAACATCAGCACTCCGCTAGCCCGTATCTTCAATGTTCTACATGTATAGGGCCTACACATGTATCTTTCGTTTTGACAGTCCATGATTCACAGCCATATTTCTAAACAGGCAATAGTAGTGTTTTAACATTCGGAGGATTTCCGTGGCTGGGATCCACTCATGGACTTTAGTTCATGAGGATTTGCTATTACCAGTACTCTAAGGACTCTTGAAAATTTTCCTGTTTTCTTTCCTCACTGTGTTGGGCTCGTCCTTAGTGCTCGACGGAGGATTGATAGCTGGTTAGGCGGATAGACGAGGTGTCCTGCGGTTGTGTCTCACATGTCAGTGATTGCTAAAATTTTGAGAAAGTTGTCTATTTTAACTAAAAAGTATGATAAATTATATTACTGGAGTTGAAATCTTAACCGTAATTACGTCTAGCATAAATAATACTGATAATTGCATGTGGCGTTAGTCTAGTGGTTAGCGTGGTACGCTCAAGCGCAACGTGATGGAAGAGTGCTGGTTCAAACCCAAATCAGACTACAGGAATAATAAACGTCACAGGTACTGGTTAATCGTGTATCTACGCTTGCTGCATTAGTGCCCACTTTACGGCAAATATACGATTAACCAGTGAAATGGAAGACTAGAAAAAATACCAAACGAGAACAAAGCAAGGAAACCCTGTATACATGTGCGTCTTTCATGTGTGGAAATAAAAGAAAATTTATTGTGAAAGTTCTGAGCATTACCAAGTCGAATGGTGCATCGAATTTAGCATTTCGACAGCTCTTCATAGATGCATGATTCAAATCCACGACACTTCCTTCATCAATACAATACAATATATAATACAACATGGCTTCAACGTCCGTTTCATCATCTGACGACGATATCAGGGACTTCTCCAACGTGCTGTTGGAGACGTACTTGTTATCGTTGTAAACGAACAGTATCAGTATTGATCAGTAACAGTATTGATCCACTCAAACGCAGTTAGCAAGTTACAATTAAGTCCTGAAGGAGAACAGCGTTAACATAATAATGCTGAATTTGATAATATCTATAATAATTAATTTTGGTACAATATTGACGTTAAACTAAGCTTTGTTTTAGCCAGTTTCTGTTCGGAGAACTTTACTCTTTGCTCTACTAATCTGTAGTTCAATTATTATGAATCTCATCAGCTCATGGTTCGAGATGAATGTGTTTTTAGGAAGCATGCTATGCTAGCTCTTGGCCTATAGATCCGGCACGCGTGGTTAATTAGCCCACTAGCACTCCAAAGCAATAGATATATGAGCTACAGGGAGGTTAGATTTACGAGGCCTAGAACTTTGTGAACGTTTTATCCGCGAGTCTGAAATACACATCCTGGAATATTGACGCCGCCTTTACATCTGCTGAGATTCTGCATTATTTTAGTAACATTTTTATTGATTAGGATATCATTAATGTAAAACGTGTATATAGGCCTACTCAATTTAGTACTCATCTTCCTGATATCGTCGTCAGATGATAAAAAATACAAATTGTAAAATACAAAACAACTCAACGTGGAACGACAGACATTTTTAGACAATAAGCCAGAGGCCTTGTAGCGCATACAGTATGTGAATCTGTAAAATTAAGAAGTAAGAAAGTCTTTGTCAATCTTTAATCGAAAAATAAATTAATGTGACAGCTTTAAATAATATAGTCTAATCTAAATATATTATCTACATTTAAAGACAAAGGCATAATATAAAAACATGCTATAAAATATTATATTGGCCATTAAAAGCAATTTGTTGGTATAGGCCTGCATCCCTGACAGCGCATTCGTGTGATGAACAAGACGTTAAATCTTCATAACTGTATTCTAATGAAACAGTTTTATGTTCGGGAGATAACGTAACAAATAAAATCAAATCAATTCTCATTGTATTGTATTGTATTATTGCGCAGAATTACGAGAAGCATTCGGCCTGTTTGATAAGGATAACGACGGGTGTATAGCAGCTAAAGAGATCAAGACAGTGATGCACGGGCTGCGATTAGAGAGCTCTGATCAAGAGATTGTTGACATGATTAACAATGTTGACGTCGACGGTAGACATCTATTCTTTTCATTTCTGTGGCTGCAGTCTAATAGGGCATGGCCTCATATCTGAAAACAGAGTATTAATTAGTTCTTTAGCTATGTTAAGTACCTCTAATTTAATTAACGTCCATTTTCCCACACAGCCCTTTATTAACTTATCAAGTATCTGCTATGAGGCACACATTAGCGTGAACCAGTCTCCCAACGAGAAGTATACCTACGATTAACAGGCCTGTGCTAAGGAGTCTGACCAAATGTGTAGACTCCTTAGCCCAGGAAGTATACATATGATTAACAGGCCTGTGCTAAGGAGTCTGACCAAATATGTAGACTCCTTAGCCCAGGAAGTATACATACGATTAACGGGCCTGTGCTAAGGAGTCTAACATTTGGTTAAACTCCTAACCAAATTCTTATTATTTATTTAATTATTATTCTGTTAATAAGTATAATACGGCAGGCCTATTCATTTCTTTCGGCCACGTGAAATTTCTATACAAAGCTGCATTTCACTCTGAACAGATTGTAACTACTCAGTTTAAGCTTGAATATTATTATAGTTTTAGTCTGTTCAATGATGATATCGCTGACAGATGACTAATAGGGCGTTAAACCCGCATACCATTGTGTTTTGTTTGATATTTCATCATCCTTTCTAATCCTGTCATTCCAGTCATTGCTTTGTAACGAGACATCCACACAGTACAGGATCTGATGCTATCTCACTCCGGATAGGATACCAGACCATGTTTTCTTTTGTCGCTATTCCTGCATCCAAACAATCCCGGAATCCGGAAAGATGATAGGCCTGTGATCGTGATAATAACTACTGTTACATTTCTATGTACATTGAAACCAGGCCAAGTGAGTATTCTCTCAGTTTAATTGTCCATTTGCACAGATCGACTCCCACAGGTATTGCGTATATGATAGTATACGATCCAATAGTAAAATTGGATTGTGGGGCTGGCCATCTCACTATAAGATTAATGTCTTTGTCGCCTGTGCTGTAATCGCTTAGTGTTGCGATTAGCTGCGCACCTAAGATCGATAACGAATATGCACATCCTCTTTATTCTTTACTTTTACCCTTAACAAGCCCATAAATAACCCTTATATATCGCACTATAATACAGATGCCCTTATTTACCCTTATATAGAACTATAATGATAGCAAATATAACGTGGCATCGTAGTACTATCACAATTCACATAGCTAGCGTTTACTTCGTACTCTTGCACGATAATAAACAATGAGAATTAAACGTCCGCTTCGGCATCAGAGGGCGATGTAAGGGACTGAGCAGTGAGCACTGTATTTACACTACCATGAATGTTTTAGGTGAATAGCCAAGTCGGTAGCGTAGGCCTATTAACCTTTAAGCAAAATAGTTTGTTCTCAGACAGGTCCGCCTCGGACATCGTTGTTGGATGAGGAAATGTGCGCTAAACCCTTCTGGATTAAGCATATGTAGAGAGCAGTGATGGGCAATAGTTAACTAAAAGTAGTTAACTATTTAGTTAAACTACTTTTTTAAGTTAGAGCAAATGTATAACTACTTTTTTTAAGTTTAGTTAAAAGAGTAGTTAAACTACTTTTTTTTAGTTAGTAACTATTTAGTTAAACTACTTTTTTAAAGTTAAAAGTGAACAATTTTGGTAATAATAAATGTTGTCTAAGTTGTGAGCAAGGCAAGAATGAATGAATGCATGCTCATTTCTCTATTTTACATAAAACAGTACTATAGGAATTAAGTTTTCTTGTTGATTTCCGTTGATTTCTGTGGAAATTATAGCTTAGTAAAGCTCATTATGGGTTTTGTTAAATTTTTATTATAGAAAACCGCGAATTTTGTGTAACAAAAGTAGTTAGAAAAGTAGTTAAATAGTTAACTACTTTTATTTAGTTAAAAGTTAAACAATTTGTTTAAAGTTTAGTTTAAAAAGTAGTTAAACTACTTTTTTTTAGTTAAAAAATTAGTTTAGTTAAACTACTTTTTTTAGTTAGGTGCCCATCACTGCAAATCTGTATATGATTGTAACGCTGTGGTTTTAAAATAAAATAACTAACTAACTGTCGACGATATCAGGAACGTCTCCAAGAATATTTGAAACTACCAAAGCAGGAGACATTTGACAAAAACCAAAACGTTTGAGTTCATCAAAACAAGACTAGCAAAAACAAATGCTGCAAGAGAAGAGAATAATGTATGTATTATGTATGTATTATCTATCTCTAGTGCACTGCCAAATGACAGGTCCAAAGTACATATTATGAAACACAGTTTGCTATACCTCTCACTAATGAACACTCTATCGATCATCAAGTTGATCCCATCAAAAGGCCATGCCTTTACCACACCCAAAATGTAATCTTTCTTCTTGTGAATATATATTTTGACTTCCGAGGTGGTTTCCGGTTGCCTTCCTCAGTATGAAAATATCTGCTTTAGTCGTCTTTTACGAAACATATGCAGTTTTCAGTTGTTCTATGCTCAAGTTTCCCGGATCCAACACGGGTATGTATTAAGTATGTATTTATTTCTTATATTTATTTATGTATTTACAACCATAATTTCTACAGTAATGTCTTTTACTTCTCAAATAGTTGCTGCTGTACAAAACACTCACTAGTGGTGATCGCCGCTATTCAATAACGATATTTCGTTATCATTTCCTGGACAAATGAATGCCGCTTGAAATTATCGTCCCAGAAATTCTTCCAAAAATTATTGGATTTTTGTCTCAGTCGATTCGAGCAATAACTTTAAATCCTATCAGTGATTCTCAGAAACGGTGAGCGTAGAAACTGAAAATATCGGTTGGATGGTTGTTAGAGATTAAAGTCGCTGTGGCATAACTAACTGATTAGCGAATGCCAAAACGTCAACCAACGACTAACATTCCTACTCGTCTGTGTATTAACATTTGACTTTGCGACAGGACAATGTTACTGGCAGTCTAGCCAGATTATAAATTCTGTTAATAATCTAAAAACCGAATTTTAATTTGGCTTTTTAAGCCATACTACAAATAGTAGGTTCCGTCAATATAGGCTGCTTACATGCGTTAAATAGAGATTATCATAAATTGTATTTTCCACAATTCGTCAATTCGCCCAAATCTTCATCTTTAGTAGGCCTAAGTTTGACTGGATTTTGACTTTGGTCACAAGATTACAAGTCTTACAAGACTCTTCAGTCTCAAATATTCATTTTGATCCACTGTGGCATTTTGTATAAAGATTTAAAATAAAAATATTCCTATATTTTAAATTATACGTTATCAAAGCTCTTGATTAGAAGAACCGAGAACCTATGTAACCTGATTCAGACGCTTAACCAATTGCGCCATCGGCTCTGTCAAATGTTGAGATATCAATCAATCAATCATTCAATCAATAATTTATGAAGCGCCGTTCTGTTCTAAATGTGATAAATGAACAGTAGCGATAATTATAATTGAACATCTGAGAGCCACAAAGCCCGAACTCTTATTCGTGTATCTTGGACCTACCAGCTGGCAGAGTACCGGATATTGACAGATATTTGTCAGCCAAGGTTGGTTCAGGAAAAGTGAAATCGATATACACCGTGCCGTGTACCATAACTACCGAGTACACAACATGCTTTTCATTTTCTCCCCAAGTAGTACTGTTATTCCTTTGATATTTGGCATGAATCAACAGGGGACTATTTATAAAACAGATTGAAAATTTCCAAAGAATTGGACTAATAATCACTGAGATATTGTATTTTGTACGTGGCACCTAGTAAGGTCTTGATTCCCAATATGGAGAGAACAGGAAGGGGGCGGGGTTAGCGACATCGGTAGAGTGTTCGCCTCAGATACAGGTGGGTCAAGTGAACCAGGATCGAATCCCAGGTCACTCAACAGAAAAAGTATAAAAAAGGTTTCAGTATGGTTATTTTCGAATATTTGCGCTGGCTGTCATTGCGTGCTAAAATTAAAAGAATTAAAAGATTGGAGTGGAGTGGAGCTGATCGACTAAATCACAAAAAAAGCCACCTTTCTAATCATTGATTAGAAATGTGATAAATGATTTCACATTTTTGCGTTTTGCGTTTCTTAATATGAAAAATTTCGTATTACAGTCGCAGAGAATCTATTAGCTATATCCATGCTAGAGATAAAAGTTTTATTACATATTTATTATCTACAGTCGTCTCATCATGCCCTAATAGCCCTGCTGATGATACGCCATGCTAAATCTTTAATCAGACTCATATTCATTTAAGAGGCATGTAGCAGGGCTGTGTGGTTCAGCCCCTCCCTCGGTTGGGCCAATTTCATCTACCTAACGCTATCCAAAATGTCATCATAAGTGGTTAGGAAAACGGAATTAAATTATCATGCACTATTCCCGTCTTCAGTTATAAGAAAAGTTACATCGTCGGGCCCAAGAACCGAATCAAGTCTCGAATGGTGTATATTGGTCAGTATTAACCAAAATTGAGGCACCGCATATAGAGTAGATTGAGAGAGATACTACTTCAATTACAGGTTCATTAACTGTTGGAACTTGCCGTTCTATGTAGCTAATGCTTCGTCCCCATTCATTTTTAAAAGATATTTATCAGGGATAGATTTTAGTAAATTTTTGAGATTATGCCACGACTCACATGATTACAAAGTTTTTATTTTAAAAATGCGTAGTACTGATATTTTTAACATTTAATTGATTTGAACGTTATTGATTTTAATTAAATCTGTTTTTAATGTACATGTATATTGTGCTTTTAATAGTAGTTTTAAGTGTACATAGGATGTGAGTAATAAATCTGGGTGTAAACATTTTGATCTATAGGCCTATTTCGTATTTGTAAGACTATGTGTAATGTGTATGTATATATAAATGCAATTTAAAGATATTAAAGTTAAAACTGATGCAATTAGTAATGTAAGTATGCAAAGTACAGAATTTTTATTTTTTATTGGAATATGTAAGCGCCATCTCAATATGGCCTTTATTTCCATTGACACGCACATTCAATGTTTTATTGTAATGACTTAACAGTGTAGTTTGCGGATGTGATAAATAGAGAAATAAATTAACCGACCTCTGAAGGGGATAGAGAACTTGGTTAGTCTTCTGCGTATTCGAGATAGGCTATCACTCTCCAATTTACTCGGACGGGACGTGTAACTCGGTCCTTAGGCGCAAAACATTCGGTACAATTACCCTCGCGTTCTATCAACTGAGCCACGTAGACTTGCAGTAGCATTAGTAGGTAATAGCACTAGGCCACTAGCTATGGTTGCAGTAGCCCTAGCACCAGAAATGCTCTACTCGATATATTAGCATTGACCATGTCGGATCCGGGACACTGAACAGCCCCGTAGCCAGGGCACTAGAGCAGGGGAGGCAAAATATTTTGAGGGGGCCATCGAGAGTAGGCTAAGTTAGCACGAGTGCATATAGGCAGGCCTGGGCGTAACCAGGGGCGTTTTTGGCCTTGGGGAACACAATCAAAAGAATTGTGGCCCCCCCTAGGTGGGGACACAAATTAGTTTTGTCCCCGCACAGGGGGGAACATTTTAGTGCCCCCTGAAAAGATGTTAGTAGGCGGGAGTGAAAAAATATAAGCATTTGCATAGAGCGCGAAGCGTGCGAGCGACTAGGGGGTCTGGGGGGCCGTCGTAAGCTCCTCCAGCGGGGTCCGGGGCTCCCCCCCCGACTCCAACGGTTTTGGTGAATACCAACGTGAAATTGGCTATGAAAAGATTAAAAGTATTTTGGTATTTCTGCGATATGCAGTGTTCTATTGAGATGTGGCTTTGCCTCTTTGCTATGCAGTTTAACTGTGGGGTGCCCAAAAACCGGGCCGTATGCGGCCGGTCGAGCTTTGCCGTGCGGCCCAATTAGGGACGTCTTGAAAAAATAATTTTTTGAGTATCAATAGGCTAATTTTTAATGCTAAAGATACTAATATTTGTCCATAATAATAGCATTTCCAGTAAGGAGGAGCTGGCGGCCTCCAGAAATGTTTTGGCCCTATATATCTTCTTAGCTCGGTATAATTTGATAGTTGAAATAGCAAAACTTGTCATGTTTTAGTTCCCGATAAAAACAAGCTAGGCCCACCCCTGCATCATGCACGGTAAAAATGTTGGTGCGGCCCACAGCCACTTTACCAAATTTTATGAGGTCCTTTGGCTCATCGAGGTTAATTTTGTGCATCACTACAGTAGCGAAAGACTGCTAAAGTCTTCTAAATCTGAAACCCTTGCTGCATAGGTTACTTTTTTTCTTTCCTCCGGATGATGAGGCAGACGACGATGGCTGTTGTAGGCAACATATCGCTGTTTTTTATGTTGAAAATGATAATGTCAAATCGACGGGGGGGGGGGGGTCGGTCACACTCTAGAATCGGTGTAGAGAAATAAACAGGGGGTTCAACCCCCATAAGACTCCTGTAAATCGCAATCTGCCTTTTACTGCCTGATTCTTATAGTGACAGAAACAGTGTAAAACTGTTACCATCACCAGGCACGGATTTATGGGGGGGAGGGAGGCGTGGGCCATGCCCCCCTGAGCTGAGGGGGCAAGAAAAAATGTGAATGTAAAAAATTGAATTTTTTAAAATTGTGCATTGAATATGCATAGTTTTGGCGTTTTGGCCCCTCGGCCCCCCATTAGATATTGTCTGCCCCCCTCTCTTACTGCCTAGCCCCTCCCTCAAAAATGCATGTAG
>JAQFZF010002048.1:0-12972 GCA_034695365.1 Enchytraeus norvegicus
CAGTGGGTAGACTCTGGCGGCAATAGATAAAGCGATGCATCAACTTAAGTATAAATAATTTATAAAGTAAATGCACATGGAGTGTATTATAATTTATGTATAAATCTTTAACATGATCAAATCGAGTTTTGTGGTGAATAATTCTCAAGAGAGAGTTATATTTAAATATCATTTCTCAAGAGAGAGTTATATTTAATTATCAACGGATTCAATAATTTATGCTTGGCACTTCCATAGATCTCAATGCAGTAAATGAGTGATGAGTAAATCAAAGAGAAATATAATTTACTTCTGCATTGAGTACCAAGAACATACTTTTTATGAAATAAAATGCCTGTCAAGCTTCTAACTTTTTTAGTTAAATTTTTAATATGAATACTCCAATTCAATTTGTCGTCCAACCATACACCAAGATATTTAACAGACTTAACTCTTGTTAGTTTATGATCATTAATGCGACATGAGAGGCTCATATTTTCAACAAAATTGTAAATGAACTTATTAGGTTTAAACAACATATAATTAGTTTTTTTCTAAATGAATAGATAATTAATAACTAGGCATGCTGCATGTATGAATCTTATATCATTTCAATCACCACACTGCGATGTATCAGAAAAAATGCACAATTGATTAATTCTGCGAACAATGGAAAAATATTATATAGACGACAGAGGTGCCTGATAGGTCTACACTTTTTTATTTTTTAATAAAAACTAGGCATGCTGCATGTATGAATCTTATATCATTTCAATCAGCACGTAGTTGTGCATCAGAAAAAATGCATAATTGATTAATTTTGCCACCAGTGGAAAATATTATATCAATAATTGACGATGGAAGTGCTTGACAGGTCTAGAGGTTTTAAATTTAAAAAACTTGCATGCTGCATGTATGTGTTACAAGTATATAATTTTAATTAGCACACTGCGGTGTGTCAGAAAAATGCATAATTGATAAATTTCGCGACCAGTGGAAAAATATTATATTGAGGATTGAGGTGCCTGATAGGTCTACACGTTTTTTATATATGCACATCTTGCAAAAGTGATAATAATGTGATTAATATTTATTTGTAATGTTTAAATCTTCCAATATTTTCTTCATGGCATGGCAGATTCTCTGCTTAAATATAAGCCATTGGCCTGCAACGTGTGCGTTTGCTTTTTATGAAAAACTTTCAATATATAAGTTAGCCTCCATCATGGCTTTTTGTATGAAATTGTTGCAGCGCTTTCGATCCATGCAGCCAAAGGAGTTCATAGACAAATCGCCAGATGGCACCGCAGACAGATGCAGCAACGGCACGCCTGGCACGTCCGGAAAGAGGACGAGGGACAAGTACCGGGTGGCGGACACACCGGCCTCGGCTCTGTTCAAGCCTCGACAAATCAGAATCAATAGGGCTCATATCTTTGTCGCAGACACTGAAAAAGTGAGTGATTAGATTACATTAAGGGCTTAATGTTAAGCTATAATGGTTGCTGTAACATTTACTTCTATTTTGACTTTAGACTGTTCAACAATTCAATACTATATAACAATACAATATGTACAGGGTGCTCAGCACTCAGGGAATTTGGCTGACAGAGAAAAGTCAGGGAATTTGATGCCAAGTCAAGGAAAAAATTTGATAGTTTTCCCTTAATTTTTTTTCATCTCCAGTAGCTTACAAAGTTAAATAGACATGAAGCAAAATAGAATATAATAGAAAGATGTGAGATAGTTACTAGTTAGTTATCAAAATGGGATATGTATCATCATTTATAATGCCTTGTCATTTGGCGCATCGGTTAGAAACCTTTGTTCTTAAGCCACTGGATACTGGGACTCTGTTCTTGACGACATCAGAGCCGTACCAACGGAACTTAATTTTAAATGTAAACTTCGTTGTTCAATTATTAATAAATATTGTAGCATATATTATGTTAATGAACGTTCAATTTTATTTAAATTATTTTCATTTATCTCATTACTCCTTGACTAATGAGATGATCCCTGACATCGTCTTTGGGTGAGGAACCGGATGCTAAATCCTCATTGTATTGTATTGTAAGTGAACATTGTTTTGTGCAATTTAGCATCTAGATATACTGGACAATTTGCTGCATTGATAGTTTGTAAACAGTACAACTTACAGGGTTGTGTAACCCCTTTTGGTGTCCAATAAAAATTTAAAAAGAAACGCAAATTGAAACTGTATGCGGCAACTTGCTTAATTGTGGGTAAAAATTGGTCAGGGAAAATTTTTCTAAGGTCAGGAAAAGGTCAGGGAATTTGAAAAGGTCAGGTCACTGAGCACCCTGATGTATTTCTTTTTTTTTTCCATCATCTGACGATGATATCATGAATGTCTCCATGCGATTGACTAAGAAATGTAGTAGATGCACCAAATTGAACTGAACTACACATATGGAATTTTTGTTATTCAGTGTTATTAGCAGTTTGTATGATGTAGCAGTTTGTATGATGTAGCAGTTTGTATGATGTAGCAGTTTGTATGATGTAGCAGTTTTCTATATGTTTAAAGACTTCTTCAGCTATCGAAGGATAATGTCAGAGAAGGATTCAGCTGGGACTCGAAATCCGTGACACTCAAATTATCGTACAGGCGTGTCACCGACTACACTATCCAACAGGGACATATTCCATAGATATAATGAGAAAAATCGATATGACTTGCATCTTGAAGTCAGATTGATGTAGTCGCTAACCGACTGTAAATTCTTGTATAGGATGGTAACAGTAGCGATGAGATGCTGACACCCCTCAGTGCTGTCAGGGTGCCTGACACCCCTCCCAGCATCAGAGACTGGCTTCAGCGTAAAAATACTCCTGCACCATCTATGAGCAACAATAACAAGAGTCCAAGTAAGCACTAAGAAAGCTTAGAACTTTCTATAATTTGTTAAAATCAAGCTGGAAGTCAGCATCAGAGTATTCGACACAGGCAATACAAACAGATTGTTCAATTCTCTTTGCTTGAATGTTTATTTATATTATATACATGTAAAATTTTAAATATATGCAAATTTGTGTGTGACTGCTGTGTTGGCTCCTAATCTTGAGAATAGACCAACCAAAAGCTGTACATGCGTAGAAATCGACTATTTGAAGCAGTTACTAAGGATCGATAAGGAGATTCACCTCGGTAAACAAAATCGTCTCCAAGAAAATATGGCATACAAACTATACAGTTATATGTCATGGACCTGCCGTTAGTGCACTGAGAGAGAAGAGCGAGAGAGATAGAAAAAGAGAGTGTGACAAGACGTGTAATATATGTGTGTGTGTGTGTTTACTAGACTGCATTGATGAGGAGTCTCTCTCTCCACTCAGTAGAGGCATGCCTCACGTCAATAGAGTGAGTCACTTGCCTCCTGCCTCAACTCTCTCTATATGTGTATGTGTATGCGACTATGCGTGTGTGTTTACTAGTCTGCAGTGAGAACCAAGGAATCTGCATGAGGAGTCCCTCTCTCTACTCAGTAGAGGCATGTCTCACGTCAGTCGAGTGAATCACTTACCTCCTGCTTCAACTCTCTCTCTCTATATATATGTGTGTGTGTGTTTACTAGACTGCAGTGATGAGGAGTCCCTCTCTCCACTCAGTAGAAGCATGCCTCACGTCAGTAGAGTGAATCCCTTACCTCCTGCCTCAACTCTCATATCAACTCAAGATATTGTTCAGAGAATACTGTTTGGTTGGTTCTTGTTTCATCATTGCTGTTTAGTACTTTGTTTAGTAGAGTGACACTGTTAGGACTGCTTAGTCTAATTTTAGTATCATTAGTGTCGGTGCCCGACCATGAAAGATGTTTGTGTGCTTACTTGTAGACAATGTACATGTGTGCATGCTCTTTACTTGTATGTGTCTATCTGTTGATGAACTGTTGTGTTCAATATCTACAAGTTGACTCCTATATATTTATGTTAAGTCACTCTACACCAATCAATGCATACTTTAGCAGCACTTCTAAAACAGATTTACTGGATATTTAGAGTGGTTATTGCAATAATTTAATAAGTAAATAATAGTAATAATACAAAAAGTGTGACATCCATTTTCTCATTTAATAGTCCCAAGTCTCAAAGATGCTGTTAGGGACTTCTCATCACAGTTACATGTTGATGCTTTGTGCACAGATGGGAGGGACTCGTGCTGCAATGTTGTCCCAGATACTGAACCAATTGATGACTCATCAAACCTTGATGCTCCGCCCCTTGCCCCGCCCTCACCTGTCACAATCACGTCATCAGGCTCAGCGTGTGACGACCCACCACCGAGATCATCATCTTCTGGCTCTACTTCTGGCAGGGGATCCAGCTTTGCTAATCATGTTTCTTCCGATAAACAAGTGACGAAAATTAATTCATCGGGTGAACTAAAGATTTTATCGCCTCACAACCGACACAGTACTTCGTCTGGTGAACTAAGGGTCTCGCCATCTGGTGAAAAATCTGGTAGCGCTAATACTTCCTCTGATGCTGCATCATCAGAGTCCATCGCTCTGTTAACTAAGACACAGTTAGATCTGCTGCAGTCGCTCGAGAGAAGCGTGCACGAGGCTGAGAATCTACTGTGGAAGCCGCCGGCTAAATCTACTGACGGAAGTTCTTCGAAGAGAAAAAGCATTTCTCAGCGCCCTACTAAATCTACTGACCGAAGGTCGTCTAGCAGGAAAAGCATTTCTCAACACCCTTTTAAATCTGTGGATAAAGTGTTGTCTGATGAGATGAATGCAGTTCCGAAATCAAATTTAAATGGCAACTCGATAAAGCCGTGGCAGGAGGGCTCTGGACGTTATGTGCAAGGTTCTTGTATTAAAGGATCTGACGATAATTCTGCTCAGACAAGTGGAACGCAGAGTAATTTGAATGCTAGCTATGGTATTAATAAGCAGGTGAGTAAGATACAGATTGTGGAGAATGTCAGTGGTAGCAGTCCAACAAGAAAGAGAAGAGCCAGTGCAGCACGTGAGGATTTGTTAGAAAGTAATAAGAGGCAGCGGCTAGCAGGAAGTCCTGGTCCACGGGAACGACTAACCGACGGTCCTTGTTTAATTGAACGTTTTGCTGGGAGCCCTATTGCAAGAGATAGCCCTAGTGTAAGAGATAGCCCTACTGTTAGGAGTAGCCCTAGCGGGAGAGGTAGAGTATCTTTCGTTCAGTTGTCTCAGATATCTAAGAGTAATTCGCCATCAGTGTCGGTCAGTCAAACGCCTTCTCTAGCTAGATCTCCTGCAGTGTCGCAAGCGTTACGCCTTGGGCTTCAGCGACGAAAGAGTATGCTAGCAAAAACATCGCACAGTAGAGATATAGATGAAGATACATTTCAACACAAAGGGGATGCCCGAAAAGATGTGAATGATTCTGGAAGAAGAAGTATCAGTGGTTTGGTAACAGAGACGTTGAAGTCATCAGGACCTCAGACTTCTATTCAATCTGGGTCAAAGGTCAGACAATCTGGATCAGTGGTCAGACTATCTGGAGCTGAGATCAAACAGTATGGGTCAGAAGTCAAGCTATCTGGGTCAGAGGTTAAGCTATCTGGGTCAGAGGTAAAGCCATCTGGATCAGAGGTTAAACCATCTGGGTCAGAGGGCAGATCATCTGAGTCAGAGGTCAAACAAACTGAATCCGAGGTCAAACAATCTGGGTCAAAGGTAAAGCCATCTGGGTTGGGCATCAGACGAAGAAGCAGTATGGCTTCAAATATATCAAGTCCTGCTTCATCTGCACCAAGTTATAGTGCTATTGTATTACCATGTTTGTCTGAAAATATCTTAAATGGCAAGAAAGGTCAGAATCAGAAAAACACCTCCGTTGTTTCGTTCATAGAAAATGGTGTTAAGTCCCAAGAATATCCTTTACTAAATCATTCTACTAGAAATGACAATGGTGATATGGCTCCTACATCTGATAAGAATGCAACTTCCAATGGAATCACTACATATAATCATAGCAGAGGTTCGATATCTGATAAGAATTCAACTTCTGACGGAGTCGTAAGAGATAAGAAGAACAAGAATTCGATTACTAGCAGGACTAATGTAACCGTGTTTGATTGTGATGCTACAACAGATGATGAAGCGAATGATGAGAACAGAGAATTTCCTGATTCAAATGAATCTGAATCTTCGACAAGTTCTGTACGAGAAAAGTATTTCTACAATGAAATGCCGCCTTTAAAACGAAAGCGACAAAGACTTCCGGAAGCCTGGAGCAGACTGGAAAGCCTCTGTTCTTCTGCGGAATCGTCACAGGATATGGAGACATCTAGTGATGCAACGGATTGTACTGCTGCGACCTCAAATTCCCATCAAAGATTGTGTTTTTCCGACTTAACGAGAGCTTCAGTATCAAAATCTTTGAGCGAACAATTAATTTCTGAATTGGCTAACAAAAAGAAAAAATATGCCAATGGGTCGAGTAAGAATATGAAAGTATCAGGCGGTAGTTTAGTTAATGATATGAGATCAAGCTCTACTTCTACACTCAACGATAAAATAGCTCAATCGAGTGAGAATTTAACTTTGGATAAAATAAGTAGAAAAAGATTACGCGACGAAAATAGCAACAACGATGTAGATGTGAAAGGTAAGCGGATTAAGAAGAAGACTTCATCATCATCTATTCTTGATAGAAAACAGGATTCTAATCACAAGGAGGATTTGATAGCGGCAGAAACGAGTGATGCTAGCGAGCAGAATTCTCGACGTAGAAATTCGTCATTGGAATTTATTAAAGGAAAGAAGTCTGGGGCTAGAAATAAGAAGAGCTCTAGCGCTATGATATCCAGCACAAGTCTACATAGAGAGTAAGTCACTATGACCAATTTTATAATTAAATATTATTAATATTTATTATAAATGAGCTGATTTCCTTTTATACATGACATTGTATGGATTTGTTCTTATGCGTATCCTTATAGATCTTCCAATTTGGAGTACTAGAATTGTTTATATCTCCCATTATAAGTTAGCCCTTTAGTGTAATATTTGATGTGCAGTTACACACACACACTTTTTCGCTCTCCCTCTCTCTCTCTCTCAGTGCACTGCCATAGCATATAATTGAATAGTTTGTATGCCATATTTTCTTGGAGATCAACTTTGTTTTCTGAGATGGGTCTCCTCATCCTTCCTCAGTGATTACGTTAGTCGGCTTCTACGAAACACGTGCATTTTTCCGTTGGTCTATTGTAATGTTTGCCGGATCCAACACGGCGAAATATATTGATGGGTTGGTATTAATATGATGTTTTATGATACCATTACAGCCAGCAGGACACACTGGTGGACGCTGTGGAACGTGTGAAGGGATTCACGTGTGTGTCGTGTGACGTAGAGGAGAGAACAACACATCTAGTGCTGGGAGAGAACAGGAGAACGGTTAAACTACTGCACGCCATCGTCAGAGGGCTCTGGGTCGTGTCCTTTGATTGGGTACGTTATGCTTCTTCTTACAGATATACAGTTACTATCTGTTTCTTTATATATCAAATAACTGGAGATGCTTATAAGATTTATTCGAATTGGTGTGGATTGAGTTGTTAATTGTAGTTGTTTGGTAGTACTTTTACTATGATTACATCCTCACCAGAAAATTTATAATTTCCAAACTTTCATATTTTTAGCTTATTTGGAATTCAATGTTATTTTGTCTGATTGATTTATTGATTGATTGATAGGTGACAGAATCACTGAAAGAAGGAGAATGGTTACCAGAGGAGCCATATGAACAGCATCAGTTCTTTCCAGTTGCTAGGGTAGGTTGTTCTATAGTAGAATAAGTAAATAATTAGCAATCTATTTAGTTGTGGATTGATTGAAAATTCCATGGCATTGCTTCACCAGCACATTAATTAATATCACATACAATCCTAGGTACAAGAGTTCTGTCAATGCTGTGAGTTAGTTGTATCTGCTATAATTGTATTAAACAGAAGTAGACTGAAGTGTGCGATAGATGTGAGCATTGTAATTCGTCTAGACCTGTTCTTGTATTATACTGCATTATATTGCACTGTGTTGTATTATTTTGTATTGTATTGTGTTTTATTGTATTGTGTTGTATTATATTACACTGTATTGTATTGTATTGTATAGTATTGTAAATATTTATATTGTATTGTACTAGGCGAGTAGATTGAAGCGTGAGAGAGATGTGAGTATTGTCAATCATCTTGACCTATTCTCCTCTATCGACTCTATCTACCTCGACAACTCCTGCACTCCTCCTAGATCTGTACTAGAGATGCTCGTTGTGGCGTGTCGTGGCAAGGTATGTAATATCTTTATTTGTCGCGTAAAAAGACAGGGGAAATCAAATTTAACCCATATTTGGTTAGCGTCAGTTTAAAGTGACGTACATATAAAATTCAATTGTGTCCGTAATATTTAACCAATTGAAATATTTCTTTTTCATTTTGAACAAATACATATTAGCCTTCACAAACAACTAAATAAGTTAGTTGTGATACATTTTGGTCAACTTCGAAATGACCTTTAACTCTGAGGATTAATAAAATTTCTAATGGGGATCTAAAATAAATAATAGTTAAGCAAGAATTCGTAATTTCTGATGAAAATATGCATATAAAATGTTGTACTAGGTCCAATAAAGGTAACAGTAATGGTTGTTATGGGATATCTTATGTCTTTATAAAAATAATTACACATTTGTAGTGTCAGTTTAAACTGACGATAGCCACAGGCGGGTACGTATATTTTCAATTATAGAGATTGATGAAACCAATATAATGTAATTAAATTTGGTTAAAATTTGAGGTTTCTATGGATTATCTGGCTTCGATTTATGAATTAAATCGTAGGTGAGTGCGTCTGAGCTTGACGTTAAACACATCTTCCCGCCGTCGTAAGAATTTTACTAAAAAGTGCTGGTTAAATTCTGTTTTTTGGCTAATATACGGTCTACAGAATGTTGATTCTAAGCTAAAAAGGTAAACGTCGATTCCGTCGGTAATTCCGTCAGCCTTACTAAAGCTGTGTGCTTCTGAGCTAAGAGGGCTCTTGCATTATAATATACAAATCAATGGAGGTAGCCTTATGTGTGTGGTGATTTGGAATGAGATGGGTGTTGCGGACTGGGATCATTCTATGACTGGGATGACGCACGGAGTTAGGGCCATGCCCCCCACACGCACGGGGAGCCCTCCCCCCAGGCCAACTTAAGTGTGGGGGGTCATGACCCCCCGGATCTCCAATCGAGGGTTTGGTCATGTTCCCGCATCGATTTTGCAATTTGGATCACATTTAGACTTAGCCCTGAAGGATATCGGTCTAAGATGATTTCTCAAAGGCATGGATGTGATAACGAAGGAGCCACGAAGTTTCCAGGCTCTACAGAGGAAAGCTACTAGCTGTGTATTGACACCAGGTCACTTTGGCCTCAGCCTGTGCAGCAGTTCATCCAATGATGAAAGCCAGACTATATTCAGCTCAGCAGAAACGATGGATCAAAGTGGACCAACTGAAGGCATTCAGATCTGGAATCATGGAATGAGTGAGTGGAGTTGATCCCCTTCATTTTAACTTTACCTGCCACATGATGAAAACATAGAACAATTACTGGCATTGGCCTACTATTAGTTTCTGCATTGACGTAGCCGTTCAAAAAACCTTCCAGTGTTGTCAGCTGCAGAAGGTTCTTCTCGCAACCCTAAAAGTACAGCCTGCAGGAGGTGGGGATGCTATTAGATCGAATCCTGGATTATAATTTGTATCACTTTTTTTTTGCTCCTGCAAAAAAGAGCCAATATATATTTCTGGGAGCACCGTCATGGCGGGATCTTTTCAAGTGGGTGAGTAATGCAGTTTAATCCTGAACCCCTCGTAATGAGAGAATGGAGGGTGTCAGCAACGAGGCTAGACATTCTAGGTGAGCAACAACAACGAGGTTTTTCCTAGATCTCTTGAACATATGCTGCTTTAAGTTTATCGAGAGATCATAGGCCGACAATGCAACCTTAGTCTCCTAGGCATGACTTTATCTTAGACTTTCCTCCTTCACGCCGATCAAGTGAATACCGATTAGAGTACTTCCAGTAGTCCAAGAGAAGTAGCCTACCATCTCTGCAATATAGCCTGGATTTGTGTGCACTTAAACATATATGAAAATCTAATATAATTGGTAGATTTTGATTAAAGAAAATAGTATGACAGTGCTATGCATAAAGTGTACCGGCAACATAGGACTGAATAACTTGGAAAACCATGATCGCCTATATCCCGAATGGATAAAATACCTAAAGATGGCGAGTAGGCTTATATTTGTGATAAAAAATACTTCAGATGGGCTTCTGGTCTGGAGGAGAACTCAAGTACCAATGTTTGCACTAACAATACAACGTACCTGCCTGTGACTAGCGTCAGTTTAAACTGACGCTCATATTTGGTCATGTAAAATCTCGACATTTTTAATGATGTTCAAATCGTTACTCATTATAGTGTTCTATGGCCTAGGTCAACATAACAAAACAAAAAAGTTATAATTTTGTTGCCATGGTCTGATATGGGTTAAAATGTAATGCAAATAAAAATAGCAAAGTGCAGAAATAAGAAAAAGACAAAACTAGAACAGTTAACATCAATACTCATCATTAGATACTAAGCCTATTACAGTAATGGCTAGATACCAAGGCAAAGGTTATTGTAAGTTTCTATATCCGCAAACACTATTAGTGACGTGTGAGGCAGGGTTTGTGATCTTTAATTGATGTGATAAATATTTTCTGGAGCATTTTCTAAAAAAATATTGTTTTAAATATCAATTGCTCTTTGTATGTACATAAGGAATATAAAATATTATAGAATGTTGTAATGGACAATGTATTCCTTGCAGAATATTAATTCCTTTAAGTTAATTTCAAATATATAATACAGTTCTAAGTTTAAAAATTAAGTGTCTTTTTAAGTTCGATAATTTATTATTGAGAATTTTGATGCAAATTTGAGAAAATATATATTCGGAAAATATTCTACCGTCTAGGGCATCCAACTAAGGCAATTAGATAAATATCAAGTAAACATGCAAGGGTTATTACACAGGTAACAACATGTCTGAGGAAGGCCAGTGTATGTGTTGGTAGAGCGTCGCGCCAGACCGTGGCCAATGTTTCTGAACTCTGGATCCTAGGTATGTAACTGTATATTCTTAATAATAATATTCATTCCTATTTCCTTCTTCTTCGTTTACGTGTTCTGTCCTTTCCGGGCATTGACGTTCATGGTTTTCCACATTTTCTCGTTCTCTTGCGATTCTGATCATTTCTGAGACTCTTTGTATACATAATTCTTTGTCTTCCTTTGAAACGCTTTCCTTAAATTTTCCGTTTATGATTATGCTTTCTATTTCCAACAATTATAATTTTGTGGAATACAAAACTAAAGGTCAAAATCGAATTTAACAATAAAGTCAGTTTCGCAACCGAATGGCTACATCAGTGATGGGTGAGCCCTGGGATTCAAACTGCACTTTAAATATAAACTGAATTCAATAATAAGAATACGAAATAATAATAATGCTACTTATCATATTTTTTGTTAATTATTTCTCGCTATGGCTCATTTGTCTTATTTATTATTTTGTCGGTTACAGATTTGTGAGTTGAGGTCTTACATCATGCTTAGCATTTCATTTATGTGGACGATTTCCATAGCCATGAAGTTTTCAATGCATGCTCCATGTATTAAATTCCTTTAATGATATTCCTGTAATTTTTTTATGTAGCCTACTAAAAGGCTACATAAAAAGCCTTGGGTACAAATTCTAAATTCAATGACTATGTCCCCTGTGTGCTGCAATCGCTCAGGATCGGGATTAGCTCCGCGTTTACGTTCGGTGACTAACAACTCTAAACAACACCAATATTTAGAAATGATAATATTTGCTATTTGACGTGATTTGACTATTTAATACTTTTAATGCACTATTGTGTTTCAGATTCTATAACCTCCAATGAGTGTTTGTCGTTTGACTCCTATCGACTTAAAGAGTGAGGCACGTTAGTGATTCTATACGGTCTCTATATCGTTAGAGATACTATACGGTCTCTATATTGAGAGATTTGGTCTCCAGTGGATCGGATTCATCGATTGTATCTAAACCTGAACACAAGTTAATTTTACTTGTATTCGCTTGAAAGCATTTGAGTTGTAGAGTAGCATAATTATTTGTTTTGTTCTACATTTTACAACCGAACAATATGCTTTGCACTGTGTATGATATAAGACTTGCAATTAAGGAGTTCTCTTTCTCATAGATTTGTCTCATTGATTCACTAAAATTGTTATAAACTTGTATGACTCTGTCTGGGTCCTATCATATTATTATATAAAGTATATTCTACTATATTCAGTGTTAAATATTCACTATATATTATTATACTCTGTGTTATATATTCAGTATTTCTTAGTATATTCAGTGGTGGAACCAGAGGAGAGGGTAGGTTACCATCTGACACCTTTTGATTTCCCGAGTAGGTTTGGAAAATTGAAAATTAAACCCGCCGACAATTGCGCGTGTTCATAAGTGGCGACTAAAGCTGATATAGCAGGGGAGAGGATTGGAAGTCATGTGACAATGATTTCTGTGTTATAGACCAATTTAGTCGATCAAATTCCAGACTTGCAGAGGTCGAGGCTGTCACACCGGTTGTGGGCTTTTGCTGCAGGGCTACTTGACTCTTTGTTGTCCATTTAGCATTATTTTGGCATATTGCATATCTAGAGTAGAGTTCGACCGAAAAAGGAATATTTTTTTCAGCCCGAAAAATAAAAAACCGAAAAAGGAAAAAAAAAATTCGGCCGAAAAATAAAAAAACCGAAAAATGAAATTTCTTATTCGGCCGAAAAACGAAAATAAAAACTTCAATGGAGAACTTCACGGATAACTTTATTTAACGGATAAACAAATAAAAGAATGATAGGCATATATAGTCCTACTGTA